>JAPXVU010000030.1:0-64528 GCA_027789145.1 Solanum arcanum
AGAGTGCCGCGCCGCAAGATATAAGAGCCTAGGTGGCACTCAAGGCGCTGTGCCAAAATCTAAAGGAGCCTAAATAGCACGCATAAAGCGTGGCACCTCAAGCGCCGGGAGCCTATTTATTGCGTTAAGGGTGTCACCCTCAAAATCTTATAGCCTAAGCGGCGCACCTAGGGCGTCATTCCTCACGCTCAGTGAGCCAGTTGGCGCACTTTTCGCCTTATGCCACAAGATCTAAGAACCTTGTGTCGCGCCTCAAGGTCTTGAGTTTGGGGGTGCTCAATGCGCTGCGCCTCAATCTGCAAGAGGCTGGGTGGTTCACTCAAGAAGACGTGCCTCAAGATCCTAGAGCCTAGTTATCGTGCTCAGGGCGTCGCATCTCAAGTTACGGAGGCTAGGGAACCGCACCGCAGGCTACGCTAGCCTAGATGGGGCTCAAGGCGTTGCGGGTCAACCTAAAGGAACTTAGGTAGAACACAGAAGGTGTCACCCCTCAGGCATAGGGAGCCTTAGTGCACTGAAGGCGTCGCGCCTCAAAATTAGATAGCCTAATCAGCGCTCTTAGTGAGTCTTTACTCAAGCTCAGAGAGATAGGTTGACATCGTGCCACAAGCTCAGGGAACCTGGTATGCGCACTCAACGCTTCACGCCTCATGCTCTGGGTTGGGGGTTCTCAAGGCATTACGCCTTAAGATCCAGAATCATAGGTGTTGCGCTCAGGGAGTCGTGCCTCATGCTCATTTTGCCTGGGTCGCGTGCTTATGGGCATCGTGTCGCAGGCTACGTGAGACTGGGTGGCGCTCAATGTGTTGTGCCTCAAGCTCCACGAGCATAGGTGGAACGCTTTGGGTGTCGCGGTTCAGGCTCATGGACCCTAGGTGGCGCGCTCAGGGCGTCGTGCTTCAAGATCAAGTAACCTAGGTGGCGCACTAAGGGCATCCTGCCTCAAGCTCCAAGGGGCTGGGGGAGCTCAAGTTGCGGCGCTTCAAGCTCCAAGATCCTTGTTGATTCACTCAAGGCGTCGCCCCTCAAGATATTTGGGCTTGGTTCGTACGCTGAGTGAGTTGCGCCAAAAATGTTATAGCCAAGTGTCGCGCTTAAGGTGTGGTGCCTCTAGCTCTTGCATCTTGGTTGACGCATTCAGAGCATCGCTCCTCAAGCTTTGGCAGATTTGTTTCACAGATCAATGTGTTGTGCCTTATGCTCCAGTTTCCTGGGTAGCGCACTCAAGACTTCACACCTTAAATTATGGGGGGTTTGGGGGCAATCAAGTCGTCGCACCTTAAGCTCCAAGAGCCCGAGTGGCACACTTAGGGTGTCGTGTCTCAGGCTCCGGGAGCCAGGGTGGCGTGCAAATGACGTCACGCCACAAGCTATGCATTCCTGGGTGGCACTCAGGGCGTCGAGCCTTGTTTCCTTCCAAAAGGCTTTCTTCTCATTTCCGACTGATTTTTCTTATATGGTCTCTATTTCAAGTAGTCTGGCTAAGCCGACAAGAGAGATGGAAAGAACGTATCGATCTCCTGCTTCACGAATGCCTTGACTTACAAGATGTTGGAATGAACAATGAAATTGATAATGAATGAGATTCGGGATCTACTCTAGATATGATCTTTCCCATAAAGCTAGTCATGAAAAATCCGTATTCAGGAGCAAGTCAGAAGACTAGCTATACAGAAACACTCTATTCCATATACCAAAGCCAAAAGCCAAGCTAACTCAATAAATGAAGAGACCCTACTAAGCCAAAGCTAGAAAATGCACAAAGCTTTCCTATTGAATGAGGCGATCTCTTCTATCGCTCTTTTCAACTGAGCCTCTTTCATAGGAATTCCCCCCATCATATTTGAGGGTTCCTATAGGTGCCAGGTACACTCTACCTTAAAATGAGATAGAAATGAATGCAAGACATTGAAAGCTTGCAAGGCTTGAAATTCAAAAATAGATGTTTTTATAAAAGTTGAAATCAGACCATAAAGAGTAAAAGTCTTTTCCGTCCCACTTGAAATGAAGATTGAAGGGAGGAATTCAATTACACCTTCTCTAGATAACCGATAGGTAAATCCTTATACAATCCCAAAAAAAAGCATGACCTCGATCTTCAGCCCTTACAACGAATCTCTCAAAAAAAGAAGGGTATGAATCTGCCAAAGTAAGGAAGCAAGGATTAGTGTGAGTCACTTCACTAAGGAAAGAAGAAAAAAAGGGCAATCAATAGTATCAACTATCACTAATTTCATTAAATTAGTATTTTATTGCGAAAAAACCTACTATGGTCTGCTTGAGGTTATATTCTTCCTTATTCATTCAATAGCAGCTCCTTCTTTTCTTTCTAACAGGGCAACGGCATTCGATGCATCTGATTCAATTCGTGGTCCACCCTCTCTTTCACATCGTAGGAGAATACATCAATGAGCATAAGTTATCCTTTTTGACTAATCAACTTTCTTGATACAACAAACTTTCCTCTATTACATGAGAATAATACAAGAGATGCACAACACGTGGGCATTGTCTAACGAACAATGACTTTTGATTCTTAATAGACGTTGTTTTTTATCTTTGTGGAATTTAAATGTATGGTTGCAACCATTATTCGTGCCTCTATCAACTTAAAAGTCTCTAAGGAATGAAATAGCTCGTTTAATAAACAATAATAGGGAAGCGATTGAGAAAAAGAAGAAGGCAGCAAAAAAAATATGCCTTTATCCCTAGAGATGCAGGAGCTTGACTTAGGACAGAAAGTGTTGATATCCGAATGGCGTACAAAACTACTTACCCTGAGACTTCAAGTCCATCTTACATCAATATATGTTCATCATGATCGACAAAATCTGAATAGGCCTGATCGAAAGAGGGGACGACTCTACCTCCGCCTCTGCTCATATACTCATTAAATTCATAGCCTAGTTCTCCTGGAGGTAGGTTTGAGCGTTGAGCGTCGCTCCTCATGTTCTGGGTTTTGAGCAGCGTGCAAGGCGCTGCGCCTCAAGATCCAATAGCCTGGGTGGAGCTTTCGGGGATTAGTGCCTGAGGATACCAGTTGCACCGTTAGGGTGTTATGCCTCATGCTCCAGGAGCCAGGGTGGAGCGCTAAGGGAGTCGCGACTCTCGCTATGCAAGAATTGGTGGCGCTCAGGGTGTGGACCCTCAAGGTCAACGATCATGGGTTGCACTCAAGTCGTTGTGCCTCAAGATCAAGAGCCTGGGAGTTACACTCTAAGCTTTGTGCCTCAAGATCTGGGTGCTTTGGTGGCGTGCTCAAGGCATCGCGCCTCAATCTTTAGGACACTATCTAGTGCCTTAGGGTGTTGCGCCTCATGTTCTTGTAGCATGGGCGATGCATTTAGGGAATCGTCCCTCAAGTTCTAGGAGCTTGGTTTGCGTGCTCGGGGCATCGTGCTTCAAGCTCCTGGAGCCAGGTTAGCGTGCTCATGGCATCACGCCTCATGTTCTAAGGGAGCTGGGGTGGCGCGACCAAGGAGTCAGGCCTCAAGATCTTTGAGCCACGGTGGCGTGCAATGGGAGTCATGATGCAGGATATGAAAGCCTGGGTGGTTCTCAAGGCGCTGCGCCTCAAGATTTAGGATAATAGGTCACACGCTCAGGCCGTCGCGCCTCAGGCTCCACGACATTGGGTGGCAGCCTCAGGGCGTTCTGTCTCAAGCTCTGTGAACGTGGTTGGTTCACTTTGGGCGTCTTCTCCAGCTCTGTGAGCCTGGTCAGCCAGCTTAAGAAATCACGCCTCAAGCTCCAAGAGCTTGGGTGGCGAACTTAGTGTGTAAAACCTCAAGCTCTTTGAGCCTGATTGGCATGATTAGGGAGTCATGCCTCATGCTCCGGGAGCATGGTTGGCGCTCATTCATTTGCACCTCATGCTCAATAAGACTACATGGCACATTTAGTATGTCGTGCCTCATGCTTCGAGAGACTAGGTGATGCGCTCAAGGCATCGCACCTTTAGCTTTTGGAGCCTAAGTGGCTCTCAAGGCGCTATGCCAAAAGCTGGAGGAGCCTGGTGGCATGCTCAATATGTCATGCCTCAGGCTTTGGGTGGCAGGGTGACGCGCTCACGGTGTTGAAATTAAAAGGTGGTGGAGCTAGGGTAGGGGCTTAGCGCGTCGTGCCTCAAGATCTTCTAGCTTAGGCGGCGCTCTTAGGGTATCGTTCATCAAGCTTTGGGAGCCTAGTTGGAGCTCTTAAAGGGTCACTCCAATAGCCTATATGTCACACTCAGAGCATTGTGCCTCAAGCTCCAATAGACTGGGTGGCACACTTAGGGCATCACGGCTGAAGATCCGAGAGCCTGGGTGGAGCGCTGAAGCGTCGCATTTCAATCTACGGGAGGCTTTGTGGCGCGCTTAGGGCGTCATGACTCAAGCCCCATTACTCTTTGTGACACACATAAGGCGTCGAGCCTCAAACTCCTGATGCCTGGTTTGCCCACTCAAGGAAATGTTTCTTAATCTCCTATAGCTTGGTTTGTTTTCTCAATACGTCGCGTGTCAAGATCTCGGTGCATAGGTGGCACGCTCAGAGCGTCGCGCCTCAGGATCAGGGGGCTGGGGCTCTAAGTGTATCATTCCTCAAGATCTTTTTGCCTGGGTGGCGCTCACGGCATCGAGCAAAAAGCTCTAGGATCATCGGTTGTGCTCAAAGCGCTGCGCCTCAAGCACCATATGCCTGGGTGGTAAACTCAGAACTTCATGACTCAAGCACCGAGTGACTTGGTGGAGTGCCCATGGCATCACGCCTGAGGATCTAGGAGACTTGTTAGTGCCTCAGGGCGTTGCGCCTCAAGTTCTTGTAGCATGGATGGCACATTTAGAGAATCGTCCCTTAAGCTATGGGACCCTAGTTTGCACGCTCGGGGCGTCGCACCTCAAGATCCTATAGACAGGTTTGCGTGCTCAAGGCATCACGCCTAAAGCTCTAAGTGAGCTGGGGTGGCGCATTCATGGAGTCGTGCCTCAAGCTCTGTGAACCGAGGTGGCGTGCTCAGAGCATCAAGATGCATGATTCACGAGCCTGGGTGGTTCTCAAGGCGCTGCTCCTGAATCTTTATGATCATAGGACACACGCTCAGGACGCTGCTCCTCAGGCTCCAGGACCCTTAGTGGCGGGCTGAGGGTGTATCGTACCTCAAGATCTAGGAGCATGGGTGGCAAGATCAAGCCTAGCTCCACAAGATCTGGGAGCCTCGAGGCGCTGCGCCTCAAGCTCTAAGATCCTGGGCGGCAGAGATAGAGCGTCATGCCTCAAGCTTCGTGTGCCAGGGTTTCACGCTCAGGACGTCGCGCCTCAGGATTTGAGAGCCTAGGTAGGGAGCTCACGGCGTCGTGACTCTAGCTCTGAAATTCTAGTTGGTGCACTCAGGGCATTGCGCCTCAAGCTCCGGGAGCTAGGATGGCGCTCCTCAAGCTCCGAGAGACTGGGTGGCGCTCTCCAGCTATCGTCCCTCAAGATCTTAATGCCTTGTTTGTTTGCATAGGGCATTACGCCACAAGCTATGTGATCCTTGTATGCATTCTCAAGGCATGTTACCACAATCTGCGAGTGCTTGATGGAATCTCTAGGGGAAGCGCATTAAGATACGAGTGGTTGGAGAAAGCTCAGGCACTGCTCCTCAAGCTACAAGATTCTTGGTGGTGCACTTAAGGAGTCGTTCATAAAGCTCATGTAGCCTGGGTGGTGCGCTTAGGGCATCATCCCTAAAGCCCCAGGAGCCTATTTGTGTGATCAAGGAAACGCGTATCAAGTTACGCGAGGTGTGGTGTGCTCAAGGGTTCGCGCCTTAAGCTTCAGGATCATAGGTCGAACGCTTACGGTGCTGTGCCTCATGCTCCGGGAGCTTGGGTGGTGTGATCAGAGTTCCGCGCCGCAAGTAATGCGAGCCTAGGTGGCGCTCAAGGCGCTTCGCTAAAATCTCAAGGAGCCTAAATGACACGCATAAGGCGTGGCACCTCAGGCACCGGGAGCCTGTATAGTGCGCTAAGGGTGTTGCCCTACAAAATCTTATAGCGTAAGCAGTGCGCTTAGGGCGTCTTTCCTCATGCTCAGAGAGCCAGTTGGCGCGCTTATCGACTTACGCCACAAGAACTAAGAACCTGGTGGGAGAACTCAAAGAATCGCGTCTCAAGCTTTGGTTGCTGGGGTGCTCAATGCGCTGCGCATCAAGCTGCAAGAGCCTGGGTGGTTCACTAAAGGAGACGTGCCTCAAGCTCTTATAGCCTGGTTAGCGTGCTCAGGGTGTCCATCTCATGTTAAGAAGGCTAGGGGGCGCTCAAGGAGACGTGCCTCAAGTTCTTAGAGACTGTGTGGAACGCTAAGGGCATTGTGCCTCAGTCTCCAGGAGACAGGGTGGTGCAATAAGGGCACCGTGCCGCAGGCAACGCTAGCCTAGATGGCGCTCAATGCGCTGCGCGTCAAGCTTATGAGCTAAGGTGGAACACATAAGGTGTCACGCCTCAGGTATTCGGAGCCTTAATAGTGCACTAAAAGCGTCATGCCTCAAAATCATCTAGCCTAATCAGCGCACTTAGGGAGTGTTGCCTCAAGATTAGAGAGATCGGTTGGCGTCTTACCCCAAGCTCAAGGAACCTGGTTTGCGCACTTAACACTTCGCACCTCATGCTCTGGGGGCTGGAATTGCTCAAGGAATTACGCCTTAAGATCCAGAATCATAGGTGTTGCGCTCAGGGAGTCGTGCCTTAAGCTCAAATATCCTGGGTCGCGTGATCAGGGCATCATGTCCCAAGCTACGTGAGACTAATTGGTGCTCAATGTGCTATGCCTCAAGATCAAGGAGCATAGGTGGAACGCTTTAGGTATCGCGCTTCAGGTTCATGGACCCTAGGTGGCGCGCTCATGGCATCGTGCCTCAAGATCGAGTAACCTAGGTGGTGCACTCAGGGCATCCGGACTCAAGCTCCGAGGGGCCGGGGGCGCTCAAGTTTCCGCGCTTCAAGCTCCAAGAACTTTTTTGCTTCACTCAAGATCTGTGAGCTTGGTTAGTACACTCTGTGAGTTGCGCCAAAAATGTTATAGCCTTGGCGACTCATTTCTGGTGTCATGCCTCAAGCTACGGTATCTTAGTTGGCGAGCTTTACGAATCGCTCCTTAAGCTCCGGCATCCAGATTATCATTATCAGGGTGTCGCTCCTCAACTGATGGGGGGCTGGGGGTGATCAAGGGTTAACGCCTCAAGCACCCAGAGCCGCGGTGGCACGCTCACAACATTGTGCCTCAGGCTCTCGAGGCCTGGGTGGTGCGCTGAGGGCATCGCATTGCTTGCTATGTGATATTGGGTGTATCTCCGGGCCTCATGTCGTACGCTACATTAGACTCGGTGGCGCTCAAGGTGTTGTGCCTCAAGATCAATAAACGTATGTGACACACTCAGGAAATCGCTCCTCAGGTTTATAAACCCTAGGTGGCGCGCTAGGGACGTCGCACCTCAAGCTTTGGGAGACTGCTTTTCGCGCTAAAGGCATCGCACTTCAAGCTGCAGGAGCCTATGTGGCGCTCTCAAGTCATCGTGCCTCAGGCTCTTAGAGCCTTGGTGGAGACATAAAGGCATTGTGCCTAAAGATCAAGTATCCTAGATTATGCTTTCAAGGCATCATCCATAATGCTCCAGGAGCCTTGTAGGCCCACTCAAGGAGTCGCGTTTAAACCTTCGAGAGCCTGCCTGCCACTTAAGGCGTTGTGCCTCAAGCTCAAAGAGCCTATGTTTCATGATTAGGGCATCGCGCCTCAGGCTCCAAGACACTAGGTGGCGCATTAAGGGCATGCTACCTCAAGATCCAGTAGCCAAGTGTCGCACTTAAGGTGTGGTACCTCTTGCTCTTGGATCTTGGTTGACGCATTCAGAGCGTCGCCCCTCAAGCTTTTGCAGATTGGTTTCAAAGATCAAGGCGTCGTGCCTCAAGCTCTAGTTTCCTGGGTAGCGCACTCAAGACTTCGCACCTTATGTTACGGGGGGTTTGTGGGCGATCAAGTTCTCGAACCTCAAGCCCCAAGAGAACGAGTGGCACACTTAGGGTGTCGTGTCTCAGGATACAGAGCCAGGGTGGCGTGCGAAAGGACTCACACCTCAAGATATGCATGGAGTCGTGCCTAAAGCTATGTGAGCAAAGGTGGCATGCTCGGGGCATCATAATGAAGGATTCACAAGCCTGGGTGGTGCTCAAGGCGCTGCGCCTGAAGCTTTAGGATCATAGGTCGCATGCTCAAGACGCTGCTCCACAGGCTCTAGGACCCTTGGTGGCGGGCTCAGGGTGTCGCACCTCATAATCTTAGAGCCTAGGTTTTATTTTAGGGTATCGTACCTCCAGATGTAGGAGCATGGGTGGAGAGCTCAAGCCCAGCTCCACAAAATCTGGGAGCTTCGGGGGTTGCACCTCAAGCTCAAAGAGCCTGGGCGGCAGAGATAGAGCGTCATATCTCAAGCTCGGTGTGCCAGGGTTTCACGCTCAGGACGTCGCCCCTCAGAATTTTAGAGCTTAGGTAGGGATCTCATGGCGTCGTGACTCTAGCTCAGAAATCCTAGTTGTTGCACTCAGGGCATTGTGCCTTAAGCTCCGGGAGCTAGGATGGCGCGCCTCAAGCACCGAGAGCCTAGGTGGCACTCTCCAGCTATCGCCCCTCAAGATCTGAACGCCTGGTTGGTTTTCTTAGGGCATTACGCCACAATCTATGTGATATGCATGCTCAAGGCGTCTTACCTCAATCTACGAGTACTTCGTTGGATCTCAATGAAATGCGCATCAAGATCCAAGTGGTAAGAAAATGTTCAGGCGTTGCGCCTAAAGCTGCAGGATCCTTGGTGGTATACTCAAGGATTCGTGCATAAAGCTCATGTAGCTTGGGTGGTGCGCTCATGGCATCATCCCTCAAGCCCCAGTAGCTTAGTTGGTGTGCTCAAGGAACCGCGTATCAAGTTACACGGGGCAAGGGGGTGCATAAGGGTTCGCGCCACAAGCTTCAGGATCATTGGTCGCACGGTAAGGGCGCTACGCCTCATGCTCCGGGAGCTTGGGTGGTTTGCTCAGAGTGCCGCGCCGCAAGCTATGCGAGCCTAGGTGGCACTCATGGCGCTGCGCCAAAAGCTCAAGGAGCCTAAATGACACGAATATGGCGTGGCACCTCAGGCACCGGGAGCCTGTATAATGCGCTAAGGGTGTTGCCCTATAAAATCTTATAGCCTAAGCGGTGCGCATAGGGCGTCATTCCTCATGCTCAGAGAGCCAGTTGGCGCGTTTATCGCCTTATGCCACAAGATCTAAGAACCTGCTGGGAGAAATCAAAGAATCGCGCCTTAAGCTCTGGGTGCTGGGGGTGCTCAATGCGCTGCGCCTCTAGCTGCAATAGCCTGGGTGGTTCACTCAAGAAGACGTGCCTCAAGCTCTTAGAGCCTAGTTAGCGTGCTCAGGGTGTCGTATATCAAGTTACGGAGGCTAGGGGGCGCTCAAGGAGACGTGCCTCAAGCTCTTAGAACCCGTGTGGAACGCCCAAGGCGTTGTGCTTCTGTCTCCACGACACTGGGTGGTGCACTCAGGGCACCGCGCCGCAGGCAACGCTAGCCTAGATGGCGCTCAAGGCGCTGTGCGTCAAGCTAAAGGAGATTAGGTGGAACACATAAGGTGTAACGCCTCAGGCATTAAGAGCTTGGGTAGTGCACTAAAAGCGTCGCGCCTCAAAATCATATAGCCTAATCAGCGCGCTTAGGGAGTGTATCCTCAAGATCAGAGAGACAGGTTGACGTCGTACCCCAAGCTCAACGAACTTGGTTTGCACACTCAACACTTCGCGCCTCATGCTCTGGGTGCTGGGGGTTGTCAAGGCATTACGCCTTAAGAACCAGAATCATAGATGTTGAGCTCAGGGAGTCCTGCCTCAAGCTCGAATAGCCTGGGTCGCGTTCTCAGGGCATCATGTCGCAGGCTACGTGAGACTGGGAAGTGCTCAATGTGCTGTGACTCAAGCTCAAGGAGAACAGGTCGAACTCTTTGGACGTCGCGCTTCAGGTTCATGGACCCTAGGAGGGGCGCTCATGGCGTCGTGCCTCAATATCAAGTAACCTAGGTGGCGCACTCAAGGCATCCTGCTTCAAGCTCCAATATCCTTGTTGCTTCACTCAAGGTGTCGCACCTCAAGATCTGTCAGCTTGGATAGTACGCTCAGTGAGTTGCGCAAAAAATGTTATATCCTGGCTGACTTACTTAGTGTGTCATGCCTCAAGCTACGGTATCATGGTTGGCGAGCTTAAGGAATCACTCCTCAAGCTCCGGCATCCAGATTATCATGCTCAGGGTGTTGCGCCTCAAGTAAAGGGGGGTTGGGAGTGCTTAAGGTTTCATGCCTCAAGCACAAGGATCAACAGTGGCATGCTCAAAGCATCGTTTCTCAAGCTCCCGAAGCATGGGTGGTGCGCTGAGGGCATCGCACCGCAGGCTATGGGATCTTGGGTGTATTTCAGGGCCTTGTGTCGTACGCTATATTAGGGTGGGTGGCGGTCAAGGTTTTGTGCCTCAAGCTCAATGAATGTATGTGGAACACTCAAGGCATCGCGCCTCAGACTTATAAAACCTAAGTGGCGCGCTAGGGGCTTCGCTCCTCAAGCTCTAGGAGCCTGATTTTTGCGCTAAAGGCATCGTGCTTCAAGCTGCAGGACCCTGGGTGCCGTTCTCAAGGAATCGTGCCTCAGGCTCTGAGAGACATGGTGGAGAATTGAAGGCATTGTGCCTAAAGATCATGTATCCTGGGTGATGCTTTCAAGGCATCATCCATCAAGCTCCAGGAGCCTGTTTGACCCGCTCAAGGAGTCGCGTTTAAACCTTCGAGAGCCTGGGTGCCACTCAAGGCGATGTGCCTCAAGCTCAAAGAGCCTATGTTTCACGCTTAAGGCATCACGCCTCAGGCTTCGAGACACTTGGTGGTGCATTCAGGGCATGCTACCTCAAGATTCAGTAGCCAAGTGTCACGCTTAAAGAATGGTGCCTCTAGATCTTGGATCTTGGTTGACGCATTCAGAGCGTCGCTCCTCAAGCTTTGGCAGATTGGTTTCAAGGATAAAGGCGTCGTGCCTCAACTCCAGTTTCCTGGGTAGCGCACTCAAGACATCGCACCTTAAGTTACGGGGGGTTTGGGGGCAATCAAGTCATCGAACCTCAAGTCCCAAGAGCCCGAGTGGCACACTTAGCGTGTCGTGTCTCAGGCTTCAGGAGCCAGGGTGGCGTGTGAAAGGAGTCATGCCTCAAGCTATGCATTATTGGGTGGCACTCAGGGCGTCGAGCCTTGTTGCCTGCAAATAGGCTTTCTTCCCATTTCCTCTTGATTTTTCTATGTAGTCTTTATATCAAGTAGTCAATATGGCAGTTCCTATTTATTCTCTTGCCCTTCGTTATCTTGTGTCGGGCGTGTGATCGATTTGAAAGCTCCTTCAACTTTTTGCCTGGAAGAGGGTCAATCTCAAAGCAAATTAAAACGGTTGATTTGATGCTCTCCTGAAATATCCAAAATAGCAGCGAAAGCAGAGTTAGCACTATCCTGCTTCCATCCCCTATCCCACCTTCTTTTCCTTTGTCGACGTTATCTTTTGGTCACTAATGGTCTAATTAGTCATAGTTCTCTTCTTTGGGGGGTTTGTTTTCCTTCTCATCCATCTTGAGATTGTCCAGATAGGCTTTTGCTTTGTTTACTAAGACTTCTTTCCATCTAGTATGGTTTTCTTTTTGGCATTCACTAGAGGAGTTCTAGTTAGATGAATTCTTTGAATGCAAAAATAATATCACCAACCAAGCTATACCAAGCTAAATTGGCTAAACAAAAGACTTCGTGATTAGTAGTTGGTTCAATTAGAGCAATTTTATGTTATTGGCTTTCTTATTCAACTCGTTTTAGTAAGCCCCGTCTTCACTTTGTCCCTCTTCCCTTTCATTGATTACTGTTAGCGCAATAGGATGCTCGATGTTCCATCTCGTCTCATCTAACCTTTTATCCCATGCATGGGTAAATTCTTTTAACCCTAGTCAGTAGACTAGCCTTTCCTTGGCGAAGAATGCGTGAGTTCAATCAAATTGGATATGGTATCATATTTTTTAGAAATGGCAGCTTTTAGGCGTGATCTATCGCTCTATTTTTCATATTCGAGATTTGCTCGTGGGTTGAGACTTTTAGGGTTCTAGGGAGAGACTCTCTTTCTTTCTCATATTCAAATGTAGGACCGATAGTAGGGTTCAACGTTTTTGCTATTATATAATCCCGTTCTACGGAGTGAATCTAGTCACCATCTGGTTAAGCTATTTTAGTATGGACATGGCTTAAGGAAGGGAATGACTCAAGTTCACGTATTTTGACTATGCCGACAAGAGATATGGAAAGAGAGTATCGATCTCCTTCTTCCCGAATGCCTTGACTCACAAGATATTTGAATGAACAATGAAATTGATAAGGAATGAGATTCGGGATCTACTCTAGATATGATCTTTCCTATAAAGATAGTCATGAAAAATCCATATTCAAGAGCATGTCAGAAGAATAGCTATACGGAAAGACACTATTCCATATACCAAATCCAAAAGCCAAGATAACTCAATAAATGAAGAGACCTTATGAAGAGACCCTACTAAGACAAAGATATAAAATGCACAAAGCTTTCCTATTGAATGAGGTGATCTCTTCTATCGCTCCTTCAAACTAAGCCTCTTTCATAAGAATTCCCCCCATCAGATTAGGGAGTTCCTATAGTTGCGTGTACACTATACCTTAAAATGAGATAGAAATGAATGCAAGACATCGAAAGCTTGCAAGGGTTGAAGTTCAAAAGTAGATGATTTGATAAAAGTTGAAATCAGACCATAAAGAGTAAATGTCTTTTCCCTCCCACTTGAAATGAAGATTGATGGGAGGAAGTCAATTACCCCTTCTGTAGATAACGGATAGGTAAATCCTTATACAATCCCAAAAAAAAGCATGAGCTCGATCTTTAGCCCTTACAACGAATCTCTCAAAAAAAGAAGGATATGAATCTTCCAAAGTGAGGAAGCAGGGCTTAGTGTGAGTCACTTCACTAAGGAAAGAACAAAGATAGGGCAATCTATAGTATCAACTATAAATTATTTATTTAAATTAGTTATTTGACTGCGGAAAAACATACTAAGGTCCGCTTGAGGTTATATTCTTCCTTATTCATTCAATAGCAGCTCCTTCTTTTCTTTCTAATAGGGCAAAGGCATTCGATGCATCTGATTCAATTCCTGCTCCACCTTCTCTTTCACATCCTAGGAGTATACATCAATGTGCATATGTAATCATTTTTGACTAATACACTTTGTTGATACAACAAACTTTTCTCTATTCCATGAGCAGAACACAAAAGATGCACAACACGTGGGCATTGTCTAACGAACGATGACTTTTGGTTCTTAATAGACGTTGGTTTTTCTCTTTGTGTAATTGAAATGGATGGGCTTGAAACCCTTAGGCGTGCCTCTATGAACATAAGAGGCTTGAAGGTAGGAAATAGCTCCTTTAATAAACAATAAGAGGGAAGCGCTTGAGCGAAAGAAGAAGGCAAAAAAAATATGCCTTTATCCCTAGAGATGCAGGAGCTTGATTTAGAACAAAAAGTGTTGATATCCGAATGGCGTACGGAACTTCTTACCCTAAGAATTCAAGTCCATCTCACATAAATATAACTTTGGCTTGATCGACAGAATCTAAATAGGCATGATCGAAAGAGGGGACAAATCTTTCATCGCCTCTGCTCATGTACTAATTAAATTCATAGCCTAGTGCTCCTGGAAGTAGGTTTAAGCGCTCAAGGCGTCGCTCCTAAAGTTCTAGGGTTTGGGAAGCGTGCAAGGCGCTGCCCTTCAAGCTCCAAGAGCCTTGGTAGAGCATTCATGGATTAGGTTTGAGGATAGAAGTTACACCGTTAGGGTGTTATGGCTCATTCTCTAGGAGCCAGGGTGGCGCGCCTCTCGCAATATAAGCCTTGGTGGCGCTCAGGGTGTCGCGCCTAAAGGTGAAGGATCATGGGTTGCGCTAAAAGCGCTGCGCCTCAAGATCAAGGAGCCTGGGAGCTATACTCATAGCTATGTGCCTCAATCTCCGCGTGCTTTGGTGGCGTGATCATGGCATCGCACCTCAATCTTTAGGACACTATCTAGTGCCTTAAGGCATCGCGCCTCAAGTTTTCGTAGCATGGGCGATGCATTTAGGGAATCGTCCCTCATGTTGTAGGTACTTGGTTTGCGTGCTCAGGGCATCGCACCTCAAAATCCTTCAGCCAGGTTAGCTGTGTCAAGGCATCACGCCTTAACCTCTAAGGGGGATGGGGTGGCGCGACCAAGGATTCATGCCTCAAGATCTTTGAGCAAAGGTGGTTTGCAAAGGCCGTCATGATGCAGTATATGAAATCCTGGGTGGTTCTCAAGGCGCTGCGCCTCAAGCTTTAGGATAATAGGTCGCACTCTAAGGCCGTCGCGCCTCACGCTCCAGGATCTTGGGTTGCAGCCTCAGGGCGTTATGTTTAAGCTTCGTGAACCTGGGTTGTTTTCTTCGAGCGTCGATGCTCCAGCTCTGTGAGACTTGTCAGCCAGCTCATGAAATCACGCCTCAAGCTCCAAGAGCTTGGCTGGCGCATTTAGGGAGTAACACCTCAAGCTCTTTGAGACTGATTGGCATGCTTAGGGAGTCATGCCTCATGCTCCGGGAGCACGGTTGGAGCTCATGGAGCTGCGCCTCAAGCTCAAGAAGACTACATGGCACATTCATCATGTCGCGCCTCACGCACCTGGAGACTAGGTGACGCGCTCAAGGCATCGCGCCTTTAGCTTTTGGATCCTAAGTGGCGCTCAAGGGGCTATGCCAAAAGCACGAGGAGCCTCGTGGCATGCTCAATGGGTCATGCCTCAGTCTTTGGGTGCCATGGTGACGCGCTCACGGTGTTGAAATTAAAAGGTCGTGGAGCTAGGGTAGTGCGCCTAGGGCGTCGCGCCTCAAGATCTTGTAGCCTGGGTGGCACTCTAAGGGTATCATTCCTCATGCTCCGGGAGCCTAGTTTGAGCACTTAAAGGGTTAATCCGATAGCGTCGATGGAACGCTCAGGGCATCGTGCCTCAAAACCCAATTTCCTGGGAGCCACACATAGGGCATCGCGACTCAAGATCCGAGAGCGTGGGTGGAGCGCTCAAGCGTCGCATTTCAAGCTGAGGGAGCCTTGGTGGAGTGCTTAGGGTGTCATTACTCAAGCCCAATTAACCTTGGTGGCACATATAAGGCGTCGAACCTCAAACTCCTGGTGCCTGGTTTGCCCACTCAGGGCAATGCTTCTCAATCTCCTATAGCCTTGTCTCTTTTCATCAAGGCGTCGCGTGTCAAACTCTGGGTGCCTAGGTGTCACGCTCAGAGCTTCGCGCCTCAGGATTAGGGGCGCTAAGGGCTTTATTCCTCAAGATCTTATAGCCTAGGTGGCTCTCACAGCGTCGAGCCACAAGCTCCAGGATCATCGGTTGCGCTCAACGCGCTGCGCCTCAAGCAGAAGTTGCCTGGGTGGTAAACTCAGAGCTTCGTGCCTCAAGCACCGAGTGCCTTGGTGGCGTGCCCATGGCATCGCGGCTGAGGATCTAGGAGACTGGTTAGTGCCTCAGGGCGTTGCGCCTCATGTTCTTTTAACATGCGCGGCTCATTTAGAGAATCGTCCCTCAAGCTTTGGGACCCTGGTATGCACGCTCAGGGCGTCGCACCTGAAGTTCCTACAGCGAGGTTTGCGTGCTCAAGGCATCGCGCCGAAAGCCTTTAGGGAGCTAGGGTGGCGCATTCATGGATTCGTGCCTCAAGCTCTATGAGCCAAGGTGGCATGCTCAGGGCATCATAATGCAGGATTCACGAGCCTGGGTGGTGATCAAGGTGTTGCGCCTGAAGAGTTAGGATCATAGGTCACACGCTTAGGACGCTGCTCCACAAGCTCAAGGACCCTTAGTGGCGGGCTCAGGGTGTTGCGCCTCAAGATCTTAGAGCCTAGGTTTTATTTTGGGGTATCGTACCTCAAGATTTAGGAGCATGGGTGGCGAGGTCAAGCCCAGATCAAAAAGATCAAGGAGCCTCGGGGCGCTGCACCTCAAGCTAAAAGAGCCTGGGCGGCAGAGATAGAGCGTTATGCCTCAAGCTCCGTGTGATAGGGTTGCACGCTCAGGACGTCACGCCTCAGGATTTGATAGCCTTGGTAGGGAGCTCATGGCGTCGTGACTCTAGCTCGGAAATCCTAGTTGGTGCACAAAGGGCATTGCGCCTCAACCTCCGGGATCTACGATGGTGCGCCTCAAGCACCGAGAGCCTGAGTGGCGCCCTCCAGCAATCGTCCTTCAAGATTTTAATGCCTGGTTAGTTTGCTTAGGGAATTACGCCACAATCTATGCGATCCTTGTATGCATGCTCAAGGCATCTTACCTCAATCTGCGAGTGCTTGGTTTGATCTCAATTGAATGCGCATCAAGATCCGAGTTGTTTGAAAATGCTCAGGCGCTGTGCCTAAAGCTGCACGATCCTTGTTGGTGCACTCAACGAGTCATGCATAAAGCTCATGTAGCCTGGGTGGTGCGCATAGGGCATCATATCTCAAGCCCAAGTAGCGTAGTTGGTGTGCTCAAGGAACCGCGTATGAAGTTACACGGGGCTGGGGGGTGCTCAAGGGTTCGCGCCACAAGCTTCAGGATCATTGGTCGCACGGTAAGGGTGCTGCGCCTCATGCTCCGGGAGCTTGGGTGGTGTGCTTAGAGTGCCGCGTCGCAAGCTATGCGAGCCTAGGTGGCACTCATGGGGCTGCGCCAAAATCTCAAGGAGCCTAAATGACACGCATATGGCGTGGCACCTCAGGCATCGGGAGCCTGTATAATGCGCTAAGGGTATTGCCCTACAAAATCTTATAGCCTAAGCGGTGCGCTTAGGGCGTCATTCCTCATGCTCAGAGAGCCAGTTGGCGCGCTTATCGCCTTATGCCACAAGATCTAAGATCTTGGTGGGAGAACTCAAAGAATTGCGCGTCAAGCTCTGGGTGCTGGGGGTGCTGAATGCGCTGCGCCTCAAGCTGCAATAGCCTGGGTGGTTCACTCAAGGAGACGTGCCTCAAGCTCTTATATCCTGGTTAGCGTGTTCAGGGTGTCACATCTCAAGGTACGGAGGCTAGGGGGCGCTCAAGGAGACGTGCCTCAAGCTCTTAGAACCCGTGTGGAACGCTCATGGCGTTGTGATTTAGTCTCCACGAGATTTGGTGGTGCACTCAGGGCACCACGCCGTAGGCAACGCTAGCCTAGATGGCTTTCAAGGCGCTGCGCGTCAAGCTAAAGGAGCTTAGGTGGAACACATAAGGTGTAACGCCTCAGGCATTGGGAGCCTGGGAAGTGCACTAAAAGCGTCGCGCCTCAAAATCATATAGCCTAATCATCGCGCTTAGGGAGTGTTGCCTCGAGATCAAAGAGATAGGTTCACATCGTACTCCAATCTCAAGGAACCTAGTTTGCGCACTCAACACTTCGCGCCTCATGCTCTGGGGTCTGTGGGTTGTCAAGGCATAACGCCTTAAGAACCAGAATCATAGGTGTTGCGCTCAGGGAGTCCTGCCTCAAGCTCGAATAGCCTTGGTCACGGGCTCAGGGCATCATGTCGCAGGCTTTGTGAGACTACGTGGCGCTCAATGTGCTGTGCCTCAAGCTCAAGGAGCACAGGTCGAACGCTTTGGGCGTCGCGCTTCAGGTTCATGGACCCTAGGAGGCGTGCTCATGGCGTCGTGCCTCAATATCAAGTAACCTAGGTGGTGCACTCAACGCATCCTGCTTCAAGCTCCAAGATCCTTGTTGCTTCACTCAAGGCGTCGACCCTCAAGATCTGTGATCTTGGATAGTACGCCCAGTGAGTTGCGCCAAAAATGTTATAGCCTGGACGACTTACTTAGTTTGTCATGCCTCAAGCTACGGTATCTTGGTTGGCGAGCTTAAGGAATCGCTCCTCAAGCTCCGGCATCTAGATTATCATGCTCAGGGTGTCGCGCCTCAATTGAAGGGGGGCTGGGAGTGCTCAAGGCTTCACGCCTCAAGCACAAGGAGACGCGGTGGCACGCTCAAAGCATCGTTCCTCAAGCTCCCGAAGCCTGGGTGGTGCGCTGAGGGCATCGCACCGCAGGCTATGGGATCTTGGGTGTATCTCTGGGCCTCGTGCCGTACGCTATATTAGACTGGGTGGCGCTCAAGGTTTTGTGCCTCAAGCTCAAAGAATGTATGTGGAACACTCAGGGCATCGCGCCTCAGGCTTATAAACCATAGGTTGCGCGCTAGGGGCATCGCTCCTCAAGCTCTCGGAGCCTGATTTTTGCGCTAAAGGCATCCCGCTACAAGCTGCAGGAGCCGGGGTGGCGTGCTCAAGGCATCGTGCCTCAGGCTCTGAGAGACATGGTGGAGACTTGAAGGCATTGTGCCTAAAGATCAAGTATCCTGGGTGATGTTTTCAAGGCATCATCCATCAAGCTCCAGGAGCCTTGTTGGCCCGCTCATGGAATCGTGTTTAAAACTTCGAGAGCCTGGGTGCCACTTAAGGCGATGTGCCTCTAGCTCAAAGAGCCTATGTTTCACGCTTAGGGCATCGTGCCTCAGGCTTCGAGACACTAGGTGGCGCATTCAGGGCATTCTACCTCAAGATACAGTAGCCAAGTGTCGCGCTTAAAGTTTTGTGCCTCTAGATCTTGGATCTTGGTTGACGCATTCAGAGCGTCGCTCCTCAAGCTTTGGCAGATTGGTTTCAAGGATCTAGGGGTCATGCCTCAAGCTCCAGTTTCCTGGGTAGCGCACTCAAGACTTCGCGCCTTAAGTTACGGGGGGTTTGGGGGCAATCAAATCGTCGAACCTTAAGTCCCAAGAGCCCGAGTGGCACACTTAGGGTGTCGTGTCTCAGGCTTCGGGAGCCAGGGTGGCGTGCGGAAGGAGTCACGCCTCAAGCTATGCATTATTGGGTGGCACTCAGGGCGTCGAGCCTTGTTGCCTGCAAATAGGCTTTCTTCTCATTTCCTCTTGATTTTTCTTATATAGTCTTTATATCAAGTAGTCAATATGGCAGTTCATATTTATTCTTTTGCCCTTCGTTATCTTGTGTCGGGTGTGTGATCGATTTGAAAGCTCCTTCAACTTTTTGCCTAGAAGAGGGTCAATCTCAAAGCAAATGAAAACGGTTGATTTGATGCTCTCCTGAAACATCCAAAATAGCAGCGGATGCAGAGTTAGCACTATCCTTCTTCCATCCCCTATCCCACCATCTTTTCCTTTGTCGACGTTATCATTTGGTCACTAATGGTCTAATTAGTCATAGTTCTCTTCTTTGGGGGATTTGTTTGCCTTCTCATCATTCTTGAGATTGTCCAGATAGGCTTTTGATTTGTTTACTTAGAGTTCTTTCCATCTAGTATGGTTTTCTTTTTTGCATTCACTAGAGGAGTTCTAGTTAGATGAATTCCTTGAATGCAAAAATAATCTCACCAACCATGCTATACCAAGCTAAATTGGCTAAACAAAAGACTTCGTGATTAGTAGTTGGTTAAACTAGAGCAATTTTATGTTATTGGCTTTCTTATTCAACTCGTTTTAGTAAGCCCCGTCTTCACTTTGTCCCTCTTCCCTTTCATTGATTACTGTTAGCGCAATAGGATGCTCGATGTTCCATCTCGTCTCTTCTAACCTTTTATCCCATGCATGGGTAAATTCTTTTAACCCTAGTCAGTAGACTAGCCTTTCCTTGGCGAAGAATGCGTGAGTTCAATCAAATTGGATATGGTATCGTATTTTTTAGAAATGGCAGCTTTTAGGCGTGATCTATCGCTCTATTTTTCATATTCGAGATTTGCTCGTGGGTTGAGACTTTTAGGGTTCTAGGGAGAGACTCTCTTTATTTCTCAGATTCAAATGTAGGACCGATAGTAGGGTTCAATGTTTTTGCTATTATATAATCCCATTCTACGGAGTGAATCTAGTCACCATCTGGTAAAGCTATTTTAGTATGGACATGGCTTAAGGAAGGGAATGACTCAAGTTCACGTATTTTGGCTATGCCGACAAGAGATATGGAAAGAGAGTATCGATCTCCTTCTTCCCGAATGCCTTGACTCACAAGATATTTGAATGAACAATGAAATTGATAAGGAATGAGATTCGGGATCTACTCTAGATATGATCTTTCCTATAAAGATAGTCATGAAAAATCCATATTCAAGAGCATGTCAGAAGAATAGCTATACGGAAAGACACTATTCCATATACCAAATCCAAAAGCCAAGCTAACTCAATAAATGAAGAGACCTTATGAAGAGACCCTACTAAGACAAAGATATAAAATGCACAAAGCTTTCCTATTGAATGAGGTGATCTCTTCTATCGCTCCTTCAAACTAAGCCTCTTTCATAAGAATTCCCCCCATCAGATTAAGGAGTTCCTATAGTTGCGTGTACACTATACCTTAAAATGAGATAGAAATGAATGCAAGACATCGAAAGCTTGCAAGGGTTGAAGTTCAAAAGTAGATGATTTGATAAAAGTTGAAATCAGACCATAAAGAGTAAATGTCTTTTCCCTCCCACTTGAAATGAAGATTAATGGGAGGAAGTCAATTACCCCTTCTCTAGATAACCGATAGGTAAATCCTTATACAATCCCAAAAAAAAGCACGAGCTCGATCTTCATCCCTTACAACGAATCTCCCAAAAAAAGAAGGATATGAATCTGCCAAAGTAAGGAAGCAGGGCTTAGTGTGAGTCACTTCACTAAGGAAAGAACAAAGAAAGGGCAATCTATAGTATCAACTATCAATAATTTCTTTAAATTAGTAATTTGACTGCGGAAAAACCTACTAAGGTCCGCTTGAGGTTATATTCTTCCTTATTCATTCAATAGCAGCTCCTTCTTTTCGTTCTAATAGGGCAAAGGCATTCGTTGCATCCGTTTCAATTCCTGGTCCACCTTCTCTTTCACATCCTAGGAGTATACATCAATGTGCATATGTAATCCTTTTTGACTAATACACTTTGTTGACACAACAAACTTTTCTCTATTCCATGAGCAGAACACAAAAGATGGACAACACATGGGCATTGTCTAATGAACGATGACTTTTGGTTCTTAATAGACGTTGGTTTTTCTCTTTGTGTAATTGAAATGGATGGGCTTGAAACCCTTAGGAGTGCCTCTATGAACATAAGAGGCTTGAAGGTAGGAAAGAGCTCCTTTAATAAAAAATAAGAGGGAAGCGCTTGAGCGAAAGAAGAAGGCAAAAAAAATATGCCTTTATCCCTAGAGATGCAGGAGCTTGATTTAGAACAAAAAGTGTTGATATCCGAATGGCGTACGGAACTTCTTACCCTAAGAATTAAAGTCCATCTTACATAAATATAACTTTGGCTTGATCGACAGAATCTAAATAGGCATGATCGAAAGAGGGGACAAATCTTTCATCGCCTCTGCTCATGTACTCATTAAATTCATAGCCTAGTGCTCCTGGAAGTAGGTTTAAGCGCTCAAGGCGTCGCTCCTAAAGTTCTAGGGTTTGGGAAGCGTGCAAGGCGCTGCCCTTCAAGCTCCAAGAGCCTTGGTAGAGCATTCATGGATTAGGTTTGAGGATAGGAGTTACACCGTTAGGGTGTTATGGCTCATTCTCTAGGAGCCAGGGTGGCGCGCCTCTCGCAATATAAGCCTTGGTGGCGCTCAGGGTGTCGCGCCTACAGGTGAAGGATCATGGGTTGCGCTAAAAGCGCTGCGCCTCAAGATCAAGGAGCCTGGGAGCTATACTCATAGCTATGTGCCTCAATCTCCGCGTGCTTTGGTGGCGTGATCATGGCATCGCACCTTAATCTTTAGGACTCTATCTAGTGCCTTAAGGCATCGCGCCTCAAGTTTTCGTAGCATGGGCGATGCATTTAGGGAATCGTCCCTCATGTTGTAGGTACTTGGTTTGAGTGCTCAGGGCATCGCACCTCAAAATCCTTCAGCCAGGTTAGCTGTGTCAAGGCATCACGCCTTAACCTCTAAGGGGGCTGGGGTGGCGCGACCAAGGATTCATGCCTCAAGATCTTTGAGCAAAGGTGGTTTTCAAAGGGCGTCATGATGCAGTATATGAAATCCTGGGTGGTTCTCAAGGCGCTGCGCCTCAAGCATCAGGATAATAGGTCGCACTCTAAGGCCGCCGCGCCTCAGGCTCTAGGACCTTGGGTTACAGCCTTAGGTCGTTGTGTTTAAGCTCCGTGAACCTGGGTGGTTCTCTTTGGGCGTCGCTGCTCGAGCTATGTGAGCCTTGTAAGCTAGCTCAAGAAATCACGCCTCAAGCTCCAAGAGCTTTGGTGGCGCACTTAGGAGTAACACCTCAAGCTCTTTGAGCCTGATTGGAACGCTTAGGGAGTCATGCCTCATGCTCCGGGAGCACGGTTGGAGCTCATGGAGCTGCGCCTCAAGCTCAAGAAGGCTACATGGCACATTCATCATGTCGCGCCTCACGCTCCGGGAGAGTAGGTGACGCGCTCAAGGCATCGCGCCTTTAGCTTTTGGATCCTAAGTGGCGCTCAAGGGGCTATGCCAAAAGCACGAGGAGCCTCGTGGCATGCTCAATGTGTCATGCCTCAGTCTTTGGGTGCCAGCGTGACGCGCTCACGGTGTTGAAATTAAAAGGTCGTGGAGCTAGGGTAGTGCGCCTAGGGCGTCGCGCCTCAAGATCTTGTAGCCTGGGTGGCACTCTAAGGGTATCATTCCTCATGCTCCGGGAGCCTAGTTTGAGCACTTAAAGGGTTAATCCGATAGCGTCGATGGAACGCTCAGGGCATCGTGCCTCAAAACCCAATTTCCTGGGAGGCACACTTAGGGCATCGCGACTCAAGATCCGAGAGTGTGGGTGGAGCGCTCAAGCGTCGCATTTCAAGCTGAGGGAGCCTTGGTGGAGTGCTTAGGGTGTCATTACTCAAGCCCAATTACCCTTGGTGGCACATATAAGGCGTCGAACCTCAAACTCCTGGTGCCTGGTTTGCCCACTCAGGGCAATGCTTCTCAATCTCCTATAGCCTTGTCTCTTTTCATCAAGGCGTCGCGTGTCAAACTCTGGGTGCCTAGGTGTCACGCTCAGAGCTTCGCGCCTCAGGATTAGGGGCGCTAAGGGCTTTATTCCTCAAGATCTTATAGCCTAGGTGGCTCTCACAGCGTCGAGCCACAAGCTCCAGGATCATCGGTTGCGCTCAACGCGCTGCGCCTCAAGCAGAAGTTGCTTGGGTGGTAAACTCAGAGCTTCGTGCCTCAAGCACTGAGTGCCTTGGTGGCGTGCCCATGGCATCGCGGCTGAGGATCTAGGAGACTGGTTAGTGCCTCAGGGCGCGGCTCATTTAGAGAATCGTCCCTCAAGCTTTGGGACCCTGGTTTGCACGCTCAGGGCGTCGCACCTGAAGTTCCTACAGCGAGGTTTGCGTGCTCAAGGCATCGCGCCGAAAGCCTTTAGGGAGCTAGGGTGGCGCATTCATGGATTCGTGCCTCAAGCTCTATGAGCCAAAGTGGCATGCTCAGGGCATCATAATGCAGGATTCACGAGCCTGGGTGGTGATCAAGGCGTTGCGCCTGAAGAGTTAGGATCATAGGTCACACGCTTAGGACGCTTCTCCACAAGCTCAAGGACCCTTGGTGGCGGGCTCAGGGTGTTGCGCCTCAAGATCTTAGAGCCTAGGTTTTATTTTGGGGTATCGTACCTCAAGATTTAGGAGCATGGGTGGTGAGCTCAAGCCAAGATCCAAAAGATGAAGGAGCCTCGGGGCGCTGCACCTCAAGCTCAAAGAGCCTGGGCGGCAGAGATAGAGCGTTATGCCTCAAGCTCCGTGTGATAGGGTTGCACGCTCAGGACGTCACGCCTCAGGATTTGATAGCCTTGGTAGGGAGCTCATGGCGTCGTGACTCTAGCTCGGAAATCCTAGTTGGTGCACAAAGGGCATTGCGCCTCAACCTCCGGGAGCTACGATGGTGCGCCTCAAGCACCGAGAGCCTGGGTGGCGCCCTCCAGCAATCGTCCTTCAAGATTTTAATGCCTGGTTTGTTTGCTTAGGGAATTACGCCATAATCTATGCGATCCTTGTATGCATGCTCAAGGCATTTTACCTCAATCTGCGAGTGCTTGGTTTGATATCAATGGAATGCGCATCAAGATCCGAGTTGTTTGAAAATGCTCAGGCGCTGCGCCTAAAGCTGCACGATCCTTGTTGGTGCACTCAACGAGTCATGCATAAAGCTCATGTAGCCTGGGTGGTGCGCATAGGGCATCATATCTCAAGCCCCAGTAGCGTAGTTGGTGTGCTCAAGGAACCGCGTATGAAGTTACACGGGTCTGGGGGGTGCTCAAGGGTTCGCGCCACAAGCTTCAGGATCATTGGTCGCACGGTAAGGGTGCTGCGCCTCATGCTCCGGGAGCTTGGGTGGTGTGCTTAGAGTGCCGCGTCGCAAGCTATGCGAGCCTAGGTGGCACTCATGGGGCTGCGCCAAAATCTCAAGGAGCCTAAATGACACGCATATGGCGTGGCACCTCAGGCATCGGGAGCCTGTATAATGCGCTAAGGGTATTGCCCTACAAAATCTTATAGCCTAAGCGGTGCGCGTAGGGCGTCATTCCTCTTGCTCAGAGAGCCAGTTTGCGCGCTTATCGCCTTACGCCACAAGATCTAAGAACCTGGTGGGAGAACTCAAAGATTCGCGCCTTAAGCTCGGGGTGGTGGGGGTGCTCAATGCGCTGCGCCTCAAGCTGCAATAGCCTGGGTGGTTCACTCAAGGAGACGTGCCTCAAGCTCTTATAGCCTTTTTAGCTTGCTCAGGGTGTCGTATCTCAAGTTACGGAGGCTACGTGGCACTCAAGGAGACGTGCCTCAAGCTCTTAGAACCCGTGTGGAACGCTCATGGCGTTGTGATTTAGTCTCCACGAGATTTGGTGGTGCACTCAGGGCACCACGCCGTAGGCAACGCTAGCCTAGATGGCTCTCAAGGCGCTGCGCGTCAAGCTAAAGGAGCTTAGGTGGAACACATAAGGTGTAACGCCTCAGGCATTGGGAGCCTGGGAAGTGCACTAAAGGCGTCGCGCCTCAAAATCATATAGCCTAATCATCGCGCTTAGGGAGTGTTGCCTCGAGATCAGAGAGATAGGTTGACATCGTACTCCAATCTCAAGGAACCTAGTTTGCGCACTCAACACTTCGCGCCTCATGCTCTGGGGTCTGTGGGTTGTCAAGGCATAACGCCTTAAGAACCAGAATCATAGGTTTTGCACTCAGGGAGTCCTGCCTCAAGCTCGAATAGCCTGGGTCACGGGCTCAGGGCATCATGTCGCAGGCTTTGTGAGACTATGTGGCGCTCAATGTGCTGTGCCTCAAGCTCAAGGAGCACAGGTCGAACGCTTTGGGCGTCGCACTTTAGGTTCATGGACCCTAGGAGGCGCGCTCATGGCGTCGTGCCTCAATATCAAGTAACCTAGGTGGTGCACTCAACGCATCCTGCTTCAATCTTCAAGATCCTTGTTGCTTCACTCAAGTCGTCGCCCCTCAAGATCTGTGAGCTTGGTTAGTACGCTCAGTGAGTTGCGCCAAAAATGTTATAGCCTGGACGACTCACTTAGTGTTTCATGCCTCAAGCTATGGTATCTTGGTTGGCGAGCTTAAGGAATCACTCCTCAAGCTCCGGCATCCAGATTATCATGCTCAGGGTGTCGCCCCTTAAGTGACGGGGGGCTGGGGTTCTCAAGGCTTCACGCCTCAAGCACAAGGAGCCACGGTGGCACGCTCAGAGCATCGTACCTCAGGCTCCCGAAGCCTGGGTGGTGCGCTGAGGGCATCGCACTGCAGGCTATAGGATCTTGGGTGTATCTCAGGGCCTCGTTTCGTACGCTATATTAGACAGGGTGGCGCTCAAGGTTTTGTGCCTCAAGCTCAATGAATGTATGTGGAACACTCAGGGCATCGCGCCTCAGGCTTATAAACCCTAGGTTGCGCGCTAGGGGCATCGCTCCTCAAGCTCTCGGAGCCTGATTTTTGCGCTAAAGGCATCGCGCTACAAGCTGCAGGAGCCGGGGTGGCGTGCTCAAGGCATCGTGCCTCAGGCTCTGAGAGACATGGTGGAGACTTGAAGGCATTGTGCGTAAAGATCAAGTATCATGGGTGATGCTTTCAAGGCATCATCCATCAAGCTCCAGGAGCCTTGTTGGCCCGCTCATGGAATCGTGTTTAAAACTTCGAGAGCCTGGGTGCCACTTAAGGCGATGTGCCTCTAGCTCAAAGAGCCTATGTTTCACGCTTAGGGCATCGCGCCTCAAGCTCCGAGACACTAAGTGGCGCATTCAGGGCATTCTACCTCAAGATACAGTAGCCAAGTGTCGCGCTTAAAGTTTTGTGCCTCTACAT
Source organism: Solanum arcanum (assembly GCA_027789145.1). Classification (NCBI taxonomy): domain Eukaryota; kingdom Viridiplantae; phylum Streptophyta; class Magnoliopsida; order Solanales; family Solanaceae; genus Solanum; species Solanum arcanum. The sequence goes on from JAPXVU010000030.1 coordinate 26,438, forward strand.
CTTGGATCTTGGTTGACGCATTCAGAGCGTCGCTCCTCAAGCTTTGGCAGATTGGTTTCAAGGATCAAGGGGTCATGCCTCAAGCTCCAGTTTCCTGGGTAGCGCACTCAAGACTTCGCGCCTTAAGTTACGGGGGGTTTGGGGGCAATCAAATCGTCGAACCTTAAGTCCCAAGAGCCCGAGTGGCACACTTAGGGTGTCGTGTCTCAGGCTTCGGGAGCCAGGGTGGCGTGCGGAAGGAGTCACGCCTCAACCTATGCATTATTGGGTGGCACTCAGGGCGTCGAGCCTTGTTGCCTGCAAATAGGCTTTCTTCTCATTTCCTCTTGATTTTTCTTATATAGTCTTTATATCAAGTAGTCAATATGGAAGTTCATATTTATTCTCTTGCCCTTCGTTATCTTGTGTCGGGTGTGTGATAGATTTGAAAGCTCCTTCAACTTTTTGCCTAGAAGAGGGTCAATCTCGAAGCAAATGAAAATGGTTGATTTGATGCTCTCCTGAAACATCCAAAATAGCAGCGGATGCAGAGTTAGCACTATCCTTCTTCCATCCCCTATCCCACCATCTTTTCCTTTGTCGACGTTATCATTTGGTCACTAATGGTCTAATTAGTCATAGTTCTCTTCTTTGGGGGATTTGTTTGCCTTCTCATCCATCTTGAGATTGTCCAGATAGGCTTTTGATTTGTTTACTTAGAGTTCTTTCCATCTAGTATGGTTTTCTTTTTTGCATTCACTAGAGGAGTTCTAGTTAGATGAATTCCTTGAATGCAAAAATAATCTCACCAACCATGCCATACCAAGCTAAATTGTCTAAACAAAAGACTTCGTGATTAGTAGTTGGTTCAACTAGAGCAATTTTATGTTATTGGCTTTCTTATTCAACTCGTTTTAGTAAGCCCCGTCTTCACTTTGTCCCTCTTCCCTTTCATTGATTACTGTTAGCGCAATAGGATGCTCGATGTTCCATCTCGTCTCTTCTAACCTTTTATCCCATGCATGGGTAAATTCTTTTAACCCTAGTCAGTAGACTAGCCTTTCCTTGGTTAAGAATGCGTGAGTTCAATCAAATTGGATATGGTATCGTATTTTTTAGAAATGGCAGCTTTTAGGCGTGATCTATCGCTCTATTTTTCATATTCGAGATTTGCTCGTGGGTTGAGACTTTTAGGGTTCTAGAGAGAGACTCTCTTTCTTTCTCAGATTCAAATGTAGGACTGATAGTAGGGTTCAACGTTTTTGCTATTATATAATCCCGTTCTACGGAGTGAATCTAGTCACCATCTGGTTAAGCTATTTTAGTATGGACATGGTTTAAGGAAGGGAATGACTCAAGTTCACGTATTTTGGCTATGCCGACAAGAGATATGGAAAGAGAGTATCGATGTCCTTCTTCCCGAATGCCTTGACTCACAAGATATTTGAATGAACAATGAAATTGATAAGGAATGAGATTCGGGATGTACTCTAGATATGATCTTTCCTATAAAGATAGTCATGAAAAATCCATATTCAAGAGCATGTCAGAAGAATAGCTATACGGAAAGACACTATTCCATATACCAAATCCAAAAGCCAAGCTAACTCAATAAATGAAGAGACCTTATGAAGAGACCCTACTAAGCCAAAGCTATAAAATGCACAAAGCTTTCCTATTGAATGAGGGGATCTCTTCTATCGCTCCTTCAAACTAAGCCTCTTTCATAGGAATTCCCCCAATCAAATTATGGGGTTCCTATAGTTGCCTGTACACTCTACCTTAAAGTGAGACAGAAATGAATGCAAGACTTCGATAGCTTACAAGGGTTGAAGTTCAAAAATAGATGATTTGATTAAAGTTGAAATCAGACTATAAAGAGTAAATGTCTTTTCCCTCCAACTTGAAATGAAGATTGATGGGAGGAAGTCAATTACCCCTTATCTAGATAAGCGATAGGTAAATCCATATACAATCCCAAAAAAAGCATGAGCTCGATCTCAGCCCTTACAACGAATCTCTCAAAAAAAAGAAGGATATGAATCTGCCGAAGTAAGGAAGCAGGGGTTAGTGTGAGTCACTTGACTAAGGAAAGAACAAAGAAAGGGCAATCTATAGTAGAAACTATCAAAAATTTCTTTAAATTAGTAATTTGACTACGAAAAAACATACTAAGGTCCGCTTGAGGTTATATTCTTCCTTATTCATTCAATAGCAGCTCCTTCTTTTCTTTCTAACAGGGCAAAGGCATTCGATGCATCTGATTCAATTCCTGGTCCACCTTCTCTTTCACATCCTAGGAGTATACATCAATGTGCATATGTAATCCTTTTTGACTAATAAACTTTGTTGATACAAAAAACTTTTCTCTATTCCATGAGCAGAACACAAAAGATGCACAACACGTGGGCATATTCTAACGAACGATGACTTTTGATTCTTAATAGACGTTGGTTTTTCTCTTTGTGTAATTGAAATGGATGGGATTGAAACCCTTAGGTGTGCCTCTATCAACATAAGAGGCTCGAAGGCATGAAATAGCTCCTTTAATAAAGAATAAGAGGGAAGCGGTTGAGCGAAAGAAGAAGGCAGAAAAAAAAAAATATGCCTTTATCCCTAGAGATACAGGAGCATGATTTAGAACAGAAAGTGTTGATATCTGAATGGCGTACGGAACTGCTTACCCTATGAATTCAAGTCCATCATACATAAATATAAGTTCGGCTTGATCGACAGTATCTGAATAGGCATGATCGAAAGAGGGGACAACTCTGTCACCGCCTCTGCTCATCTACTCATTAAATTCATAGCCTAGTGCTCCTAGAGGTAGGTTTAACCGCTCAAGGCGTCGCTCTTTAGGTTCTAGGGTTTGAGAAGCATGCAAGGCGCTGCCCCTCAAGCTCCAAGAGCCTTGGTGGAGCTTTCGTGGATTAGTACCTGAGGATACGAGTTGCACTGTTAGGGTGTTATGTCTCATGCTCCAAGAGCCAGGGTGGCACGCCTTTTGCAATGAAAGCCTTGGTGGCGCTCAGGGTGTCGCGCCTAAAGGTGAAGGATCATGGGTTACGCTCAAGGCGCTGCGCCTCAAGATCAAGGAGCCTGGGAGCTATACTAATAGCTATGTGCCTCAATCTCCGCGTGCTTTAGTGGCGTGCTCATGGCATCGTGCCTCAATCTTTAGGACACTATCTAGTGCCTTAGGGCGTCGCGCCTCAAGTTTTTGTAGCATGGGCGATGTATTTAAGGAATCGTCCCTCATGTTGTGGATGCTTGGTTTGCGTGCTGAGGGCATCGCGCCTCAAGCTCCTGGAGCCAGGTTAGCTGTCTCAAGGTATCACGCCTTAACCTCTGAGGGGGCTGGGGTGGCGCGACAAAGGAGTCATGCCTCAAGATCTTTGAGCAAAGGTGGCTTGCAAAGGGCGTCATGATGTATTAAATAAAATCCTAGGTGGTTGTCAAGGCACTGCGCCTCAAGCTTTAGGATAATAGGTCACACTCTAAGGCCGTCGCGCCTCAGGCTCCTGGACCTTGGGTTGTATCATCAGGGCGTTGTGTTTAAGCTCCGTGAACTTGTGTGGTTCACTTTGGGCATCACTGCTCTAGCTATGTGAGCCTTGTCAGCTAGCTCAAGAAATCACGCCTCAAGCTCCAAGAGCTTGGGTGGCGCACTTAGGGAGTAACACCTCAAGCTCTTTGAGCCTGATTGGAACGCCTAGGGAGTCATGCCTCATGCCCCTGGAGCACGGTTGGAGCTCATGGAGCTGCGCCTCAAGCTCAAGAAGACTACATGGCACATTCATCATGTCGCGCCTCACGCTCCGGGAGACTAGGTGACGCGCTCAAGGCGTCAACCCTTTAGCTTTTGGAGCCTAAGTGGCGCTCAAGGGGCTATGCCAAAAGCACGAGGAGCCTCGTGGCATGCTCAATGTGTCGTGCCTTAGGCTTTGGGTGCCAGGGTGACGCGCTCACGGTGTTGAAATTAAAAGGTCGTGGAGCTAGGGTAGTGCGCTTAGGGCGTCGCGCCTCAAGATCTTGTAGCCTGGGTGGCACTCTAAGGGTATCGTTCCTCAAGCTCCGGGAGCCTAGTTTGAGCACTTAAAGGGTCAATCCGATAGCCTGGATGGAACACTCAGGGCATCGTGCCTCAAACTCCAATAGCCTGGGAGGCACACTTAGGGCATCGCGACTCAAGATCCGAGAGCCTGGGTGGAGCGCTCAAGCGTCGCATTTCAAGCTAAGGGAGCCTTGGTGGCGCGCTTAGGGCGTCATTACTCAAGCCCCATTACCCTTGGTGGCACACATAAGGCGTCGAACCTCAAGCTCCTGGTGCCTGGTTTGCCCACTCAGGGCAATGCTTCTCAATCTCCTATAGCCTGGTTTCTTTACTCAAGGCGTCGCGTGTCAAGCTCTGGGTGCCTAGGTGGCACGCTCAGAGCGTCGCGCCTCAGGATCAGGGGCGCTAAGGGCATCATTCCTCAAGATCTTGTAGCCTGGGTGGCGCTCACAGCATCGAGCCACAAGCTCCAGGATCATCGGTTGCGCTCAACGCGCTGCGCCTCAAGCAGAAGTTGCCTGGGTGGTAAACTCAGAGCTTCGTGCCTCAAGCACCGAGTGCCTTGGTGGCGTGCCCATGGCATCGCGGCTGAGGATCTAGGAGACTGGTTAGTGCCTCAGGGCGTTGCGCCTCAAGTTCTTTTAACATGCACGGCTCATTTAGAGAATCGTCCCTCAAGCTTTGGGACCCTGGTTTGCACGCTTAGGGCGTCGCACCTCAAGATCCTATAGCCAGGTTTGCGTGCTCAAGGCATCGCGCTGAAAGCCTTGAGGGAGCTGGGGTGGCGCGTTCATGGAGTCGTGCCTCAAGCTCTGTGAGCCAAGGTGGCGTGCTCAGGGCATCATAATGCAGGATTTACGAGCGTGGGTGGTGATCAAGGCGCTGCGCCTGAAGATTTAGGATCATAGGTCGCACGCTTAAGACGCTGCTCCACAAGCTCAAGCACCCTCGGTGGCGGGCTCAGGGTGTTGCGCCTCAAGATCTTAGAGCCTAGGTTTTATTTTGGGGTATCGTACCTCAAGATTTAGGAGCATGGGTGGCGAGCTCAAGCCCAGATCCAAAAGATCAAGGATCCTTGGGGTGCAGCACCTGAAGCTCAAAGATCATGGGCGGCAGAGATAGAGAGTCATGCCTCAAGCTCCGTGTGATAGGGTTTCACGCTCAGGACGTCGCGCCTCAGGATTTGAGAGCCTAGGTAGGGAGCACATGGCGTCGTGACTCTAGCTCAGAAATCCTAGTTGGTGCACAAAGGGCATTGCGCCTCAAGCTCCAAAGCTACAATGGTGCGCCTCAAGCACCGAGAGCCTGGGTGGCGCCCTCCAGCTATCGTCCTTAAAGATTTTAACGCCTGGTTGGTTTGCTTAGGGCATTACGCCACAAGCTATGCGATCCTTGTATGCATGCTCAAGGCATCTTACCTCAATCTGCGAGTGCTTGGTTGGATCTCAATGGAATGCGCATCAAGATCCAAGTTGTTCGAAAATGCTCAGGCGTTGCACCTCAAGCTGCACGATCCTTGTTGGTGCACTCAACGAGTCGTGCATAAAGCTCATGTAGCCTGGGTGGTGCGCTTAGGGCATCATATCTCAAGCCCCAGGAGCGTAGTTGGTGTGCTCAAGGCAACGCGTATCAAGTTACGTGGGGCTGGGGGGTGCTCAAGGGTTCGCGCCTCAAGCTTCAGGATCATAGGTCGCACGCTAAGGGCGCTGCGCCTCAGGCTCTGGGAGCTTGGGTTATGTGCTCAGCGTGCCGCGCCGCAAGCTATGGTAGCCTAGGTGGCACTCAAGGCGCTGCGCCAAAAGCTAAAGGAGCCTAAATGGAACGCATAAGGCGTGACACCTCAAGCACCGGGAGCCTGTATATTGCGCTAAGGGTGTCGCCCTCAAAATCTTATAGCCTAAGCGGCGCACTTAGGGCGTCATTCCTCACGCTCAGAGAGCCAGTTGGCGAACTTTTTGCCTTACGCCACAAGATCTAAGAACCTGGTAGGCGCACTCAAGCAATCGCGCCTCAAGCTCTTGAGTTTAGGGGTGCTCAATGCGCTGCGCCTCAAGCTGCAAGAGGCTGGGTGGTTCACTCAAGAAGACATGCCTCAAGCTCCTAGATCCTAGTTAGTGTGCTCAGGGCGTCGCATCTCAAGTTACGGAGGCTAGGGGGCGCTTAAGGCTTCGCGCCTCAAGCTCTTAGAGCCCGGGTGGAACGCTCAGGGAGTTGTGCCTTTGTCTCCAGGAGACTGGGTGGCGCACTAAGGGCACCGCGCCGCAGGCTACGCTAGCCTAGATGGGGCTCAAGGCGCTGCGGGTCAAGCTAAAGGAACTTAGGTAGAACACATAAGGTGTCGCGCCTCCGACACAGGGAGCCTTGGTTGTGCACTAAAGGCGTCGCTCCTCAAAATCAGATAGCCTAATCAGCGCTCTTAGGGAGTGTTGACTCATGCTCAGTGAGATAGGTTGACGTCGTACCACAAGCTTAGGGAACCTCTAATGCACACTCAACGCTTCGCGCCTCATGCTCTGGGCTTGGGGTTCTCAAGGCATTACGCCTTAAAATCAAGAATCATAGGTGTTGCGCTCAGGGAGACGTGCGACAAGCTCGAATTGCCTGGGTCGCGTGCTCAGGGCATCGTGTCGCAAGCTACGTGAGACTGGGTGGCGCTCAATGTGTTGTGCCTCAAGCTCAAGGAGCATAGGTGGAACGCTTTGGGCGTCGCGCTTCAGGCTCATGGACCCTAGGTGGCGCGCTCAGGGCGTTGTGCTTCAAGATCAAGTAACCTAGGTGGCGCACTAAAGGCATCCTGCCTTAATCTCCGAAGGGCCGGGGGCGCTCAAGTTGCGGTGCCTCAAGCTCCAAGATCCTTGTTGCTTCACTCAAGGCGTCACCCCTCAAGATCTTTGAGCTTGGTTAGTACGCTCAGTGAGTTGCGCCAAAAATGTAATAGCCAAGTTTAGCGCTTAAGATGTGGTGCCTCTAGATCTTGGATCTTGGTTGACGCATTCAGAGCATTGCTCCTCAAGCTTTGGCAGATTGGTTTAACATATAAATGTGTCGTGCCTCAAGCTCCAGTTTCCTGGGTAGCGCACTCAAGACTTAACACCTTAAATTACGGGGGGGTTTGGGGGCAATCAAGTCGACGCACCTTAAGCTCCAAGTGCCCGAGTAGAACACTTAGGGTGTCGTGTCTCAGGCTTCGGGAGCCAGGGTGGCGTGCGAATGAAGTCACGCCACAAGCTATGCATTCCTGGGTGGTACTCAGGGCGTCGAGCCTTGTTGCCTGCCAAAAGGCTTTCTTCTCATTTCCTCCTTATTTTTCTTATATAGTCTCTATTTCAAGTAGTCAATATGCCAGTGCCTATTTATTCTCTTGCCCTTCGTTCTCTTTTGTTAGGCGTGTGATCGATTTGAAAGCTCCTTCCACTTTTTGCCTGGAAGAGGGTCAATCTCAAAGCAAATGAAAGCGGCTGATTTGATGCTCTATGGAAAGATCCAAAATAGCAGCGGATGCAGAGTTAGCACATCCTGCTTCCATCCCTATCTCACCTTCTTTTCCTTTGTTGACGTTGTCATTTGCTCACTAATTTTCTAATTAGTCATAGTTCTCTTCTTTGGGGGGTTTGTTTGCCTGCTAATCCATCTTGATATTGTCCAGATAGGCTTTTGCTTTATTTACTCGGAGTTCTTTCTATCTAGTCTGGTTTTCTTTTTTGCATTCACTAAAGGAGTTCTAGTTAGATGAATTCTTTGCCTGCAAAAATTATCTCACCAACCAAGCTATCCCAAGCTAATTTGGCTAAACAAAGGACTTGGTGATTAGTAATTGGTTCAACAAGAGCAATTTGATGTTATTGGCTTGCTTATTCAACTCGTTTGAGTAAACCCCGTCTTCACTTCGTCCCTCTTCCCTTTCATTGATTACCGTTAGCGCAATAGGATGCTCGATTTTCCATCTTGTCTCTTCTATCCCTTTATCCCATGCTTGGGTAAATTCTTTTAATCCTTGTCAGTAGAACGGCCTTTCCTTGGCGATTGAATCCATGAGTTCAATCAAATCGGATATGGTATCGTATTTATTAGAAATGGCAGCTTTTAGGCGTGATCTATCTCTCTGTTTTTCATATTCAAGATTTGCTCGTGGGATGAGACTTTAGGGTTCTAGGGAGAGACTCTCTTTCTTTCTCAGATTCAAATGTGGGACCGGTAGTAGGGGTCAACGTTTTTGCTATTATAGAATCCCGTGCTACGGAGTGAATCTAGTCACCATCTGATTAAGCTATATTAGTATGGACATGACTTAAGGAAGGGAATGACTAAAGTTCAAGTAGTTTGGCTAGGCCAACAAGAGAGATGGAAAGAGCGGATCGATCTCCTGCTTCCCGAATGCCTTGACTTACTAAAGACTGGAATGAACCATGAAATTGATAAGGAATGAGATTCGGTATCTACTCTAGATATGATCTTTCCCATAAAGCTAGGCATGAAAAATCCGTATTCCAGAGCAAGTCAGAAGACTAGCTATAAGGAAAGACTCTATTCCATATACCAAAGCCAAGAGCCAAGCTAACTCAATAAATGAAGAGACCCTACTAAGCCAAAGCTACAAAATGCACAAAGCTTTCCTATTGAATGAGGCGATCACTTCTATCGCTCCTTCCAACTAAGCCTCTTCATAGGAATTTCCCCCATCAGATTTGAGGGTTCCTATAGGTGACAGGTACACTCTACCTTAAAATGAGACATAAATGAATGCAAGACATCGAAAGCTTGCAAGGCTTGAAGTTCAAAAATAGATGATTTGATAAAACATTAAATCAGACCATAAAAAGCAAAAGTCTTTTCCCTCCCACTTGAAATGAAGATTGAAGGGAGGAAGTAAATTACCCCTTGTCTAGATAACCGATAGGTAAATCCTTATACAAGCCCAAAAAAAGCATGAGCTCGATCTTCAGCCCTTACAAGGAATCTCTAAAAAAAAGAAGGGTATGAATCTTCCAAAGTAAGGAAGCAAGGATTAGTGTGAGTCACTTCACTAAGGAAACAAGAAAAATAGGGCAATCAATAGTATCAACTATCACTAATTTCTTTAAATTAGTAATTTCAATGCGGAAAAACCTACTATGGTCCGCTTGAGGTCATATTCTTCCTTATTCATTAAATAGCAGCTCCTTATTTTCTTTCTAACAAGGCAAAGGCATTCGATGCATCTGATTCAATTCCTCGTCCGCCCTATCTTTCACATCCTAGGAGTATACATCAATTAGCATAAGTAATCCTTTTTGACTAATCAACTTTGTTGATACAAAAAACTTTTCACTATTCCATGAGAAGAATACAAGAGATGCACAACACATGGGCATTGTCTAACGAACGATGACTTTTGATTCTTAATAGACGTTGTTTTTTCTCTTTGTGGAATTGAAATGGATGGGCTTGCAACCCTTAGGCGTGCCTCTATCAACTTAAGAGGCTCTAAGGCATGAAATAGCTCGTTTAATAAACAATAAGAGGGAAGCGATTGAGAAAAAGAAGAAGGCAGCAAAAAAAATATGCCTTTATCCCTAGAGATGCAGTAGCTTGACTTAGGACAGAAAGTGTTGATATCCGAATGGCGTACGGAATTGCTTACCCTAAGACTTCAAGTACATCTTACATCAAAATATGTTCATCTTGATACACAGAATCTGAATAGGCATGATCGAAAGAGGGGACAACTCTGCCTCTGCCTCTGCTTATATACTCATTAAATTCATAGCCTAGTGCTCCAGGAGGTAGGCTTGAGCGCTCAAGGCGTCGCTCCTCATGTTCTGGGGTTTGAGCAGCGTTCAAGGCGCTGCTTCTCAAGCTCCTATAGCCTGGGTGGAGCTTTCGGGGATTAGTGCCTGAGGATACCAGTTGCACTGTTAAGGTGTTAGGCCTCATGCTCCAGGAGCCAGGGTGAAGCGCTAAGGGAGTCGCGCCTCTCACTATGCAAGACTTGGTGGCGCTCAGGGTGTGGAGCCTCAAGGTCAATGATCATGGGTTGTGCTCAAGGCGCTGTGCCTTAAGATCAAGGAGCCTGGGAGTTACACTCAAAGCTTTGTGCCTCAAGCTCCGGGTGCTTTGGTGGCGTGCTCATGGCATCGCGCCTCAATCTTTAGGACACTGTCTAGTGCATTGGGGCGTTCCGCCTCAAGTTCTTGTAGCATGGGCGATGCATTTAGGGAATCGTTCCTCCAGTTCTGGGAGCTTAGTTTGCGTGCTCCGGGCATCGTGACTCAAGCTCCTGGAGCCAGGTTAGCGTGCTCAAGTCATCACGCCTCGAGCTCTAAAGGAGCTGGGGTGGCGCGACCAAGGAGTCATGCCTCAACATCTTTGAGCCACGGTGGCGTGCAATGGGCGTCATGATGCAGAATATGCAAGCCTGGGTGGTTCTGAAGGCGCTGCGTCTCAAGCTTTAGGATAATAGGTCGCACGCTCAGGCCGCCGCGCCTCAGGCTCCAAGACTTTGGGTGGAAGCCTCAGGGCGTTGTGTCTCAAGCTCCGTGAACATGGGTAGTTCACTTTGGACGTCGCTTCTCCAGCTCTGTGAGCCTGGTCAGCCAGCTGAAGAAATCACGCCTCAAGCTCCAAGAGCTTTGGTGGCGCACTTAGGGAGTAACACCTCAAGCTCTTTGAGCCTGATTGGCACGCTTAGGGAGTCATGCCTCATGCTCCGGGAGCATGGTTGGCGCTCATTGAGTTGCGCCGCATGCTCAAGAAGACTACATGGCACATTAAGTATGTCGCGCCTTAGGCTTCGGGAGACTAGGTGATGCTCTCAAGGCATCGCACCTTTAGCTTTTGGAACCTAAGTGGCTCTCAAGGCGCTATGCCAAAAGCTTGAGGAGCCTGGTGGCATGCTCAATGTGTCGTGCCTCAGGCTTTGGGTGGCAGGGTGACGCGCTCACGGTGTTGAAATTAAAAGGTGGTGGAGCTAGGGTAGTGCGCTTAGGGCGTCGTGCCTCAAGATCTTGTAGCCTGGGCGGCGCTCTTAGGGTATCGTTCCTCAAGATCTGGGAGCCTAGTTGGAGATATTAAAGGGTCACTCCGATAGCCTAGATGGCGCACTCAGGACATTGTGCCTCAAGCTCCAATAGCCTTGGTCTCACACTTAGGGCATCACGGCTGAAGATCCGAGAGCCTGGGTGGAGCTCTCAAGCGTCGTATTTCAAGCTAAGGGAGGCTTTGTGGAGCTCTTAGGGCGTCATGACTCAAGCCCCATTACCTTTTGTGGCACACATAAGGCGTCGTGCCTCAAGCTCCTGATGCCTGGTTTGCCCACTCAGGGAAATGCTTCTTAATCTCCTATAGATTGGTTTGTTTTCTCAAGGCGTCGCGTGTCAAGATCTCGGTGACTAGTTGGCACGCTCAGAGCGTCGCGCCTCAGGATCAGGGGGGCTGGGGCTCTAAGGGTATCATTCCTCAAGATCTTTTTGCATGGGTGGCGCTCACGGCGTCGAGCAACAAGCTCTAGGATCATCGGTTGCGCTCAACATGCTGCTCCTCAAGCACAAGTTGCCTGGGTAGTAAACTCAGAACTTCGTGCCTCAAGCACCGTGTGCCTTGGTGGCCTGCCCATGGCATCACGCTTGAGGCTTTAGGAGACTTGTTAGTGCCTCAGGGCGTTGCGCCTCAAGTTCTTGTAGCATGCATGGCACATTTATAGAATCGTCCCTTAAGCTATGGGACCCTAGTTTACACGCTTGGGGCATCACACCTCAAGATCCTATAGACAGGTTTGCGTGCTCACGGCATCACTTCTAAAGCTCTAAGTGATCTGGGGTGGCGCGTTCACGGAGTCGTGCCTTAGGCTCTGTGAGACGAGGTGGCGTGTCCAGAGCATCATGATAAACGATTCCCGAGCAAGGGTGGTGCTCAAGGCGCTGCTCCTGAATCTTTATGATCATAGGACACACGCTCAGGACGCTGCTCCTCGGGATCCAGGACCCTTAGTGGTGGGCTCAGGGTGTATCGTACCTCAAGATCTAGGAGCATGGGTTGCAAGCTCAAGCCCAGCTCCACAAGATTTAAGAGCCTCGGAGTGCTGCGCCTCAAGCTCTAAGATCCTGGGCGGCAGAGATAGAGCATCATGCCTCAAGCTTCGTGTGCCAAGGTTTCACGCTCAGGACGTCGCGCCTCAGGATTTTAGAGCCTAGGTGGGGAGCTCACGGTGTCGTGACTCTAGCTCTGAAATCCTAGTTGGTACACTAAGGGCATTACGACTCAAGCGGGAGCTAGGATGGCGCTCCTCAAGCTCCGAGAGACTGGGTGGCGCTCTCCAGCTATCGTCCCTCAAGATCTTAATGCCTGGTTTGTTTGCATAGGGCATTACGCCACAAGCTATGTTATCCTTGTATGCATGCTCAAGGCGTCTTACCTCAATCTGCGAGTGCTTGATTGGATCTCAAGGGGAAGCGCATTAAGATCCGAGTGGTTCGAGAAAGCTCAGGCGCTGCGCCTCAAGCTGCAAGATACTTGGTGGTGCACTCAAGGAGTCGTGCATAAAGCTCATGTAGCCTTGGTGGTGCGCTTAGGGCATCATCGCTCAAGCCCCACGAGCCTATTTGTGTGCTCAAGGCAACGCGTATCCGGTTACGCAGGGTTGGGGGTGCTCAAGGGTTCGCGCCTCAAGCTTCAGGTTCATAGGTCGAACGCTCAGGGCGCTGCGCCTCATGCTCCGGGAGCTTGGATGGTGTGATCAGAGTTCCGCGCCGCAAGCTATGCGATCCTAGTTGCCACTCAAGGCGCTGCGCCAAAAGTTCAAGGAGCCTAAATGACACGCATAAGGCGTGGCACCTCAGGCACCGGGACCCTATATAGTGCGCTAAGGGTGTTGCCCTACAACATCTTATAGCTTAAGCAGTGCGCTTATGTCGTCTTTCATCATGCTCAGAGAGCGAGTTGGCACACTTATCAACTTACGTTACAAGATCTAAGAACCTGGTGGGAGAACTCAAAGAATCGCGTCTCAAGCTCTGGGTGCTGGGGGTGCTTAATGCGCTGCGCATCAAGCTACAAGAGCCTAGGTGGTTCACTCAAGGAGACGTGCCTCAAGCTCTTATAGCCTGGTTAGCGTGCTCAGGGTGTCCAATCTCAATGTTAAGGAGGCTAGGTGCGCTCAAGGAGACGTGCCTCAAGTTCTTAGAGACCGTGTGGAACGCTCAGGGCGTTGTGCCTTAGTCTCCAGGAGACTGGGTGGTGCACTCAGGGAACCGCGCTGCACGCAACGCTAGCCTAGATGGCGCTCAATGCGCTGCGCGTCAAGCTTATGATCTTAGGTGGAACACATAAGGTGTCACGCCTTAGGCATTGGGAGCCTTAATAGTGCACTAAAAGCGTCGCATCTCAAAATCATCTAGCCTAATCAGCGCCTAGGGAGTGTTGCCTCAATATCAGAGAGATAGGTTGACCTCATACCCCAAGCTCAAGGAACCTGGTTTGCGCACTCAACACTTCCCGCCTCATGCTCTGGGCTGGGGTTGCGCAAGGATTTACACCTTAAGATCAAGAATCATAGGTGTTGCGCTCAGAGAGTCGTGCCTTAAGCTCAAATAGCCTGGGTCGCGTGCTCAGGGCATCATGTCGCAAGCTACGTGAGACTAGTTGGCGCTCAATGTGCTGTACCTCAAGCTCAAGGAGCATAGGTTGAATGCTTTGGGTATCGCGCTCAAGGTTCATGGACCCTAGGTGGCGCGCTCATGGCGTTGTGCCTCAAGATCGAGTAACCTAGGTGGCGCACTCAACCAATACGGCCTCAAGATCCGAGGGGCTGGGGGCGCTCAAGTTGCTTCACTCAAGATCTGTGATCTTGGTTAGTACACTCTGTGAGTTGCGCCATAAATGTTATAGCCTTGGCGACTCATTTAGGGTGTCATGCCTCAAGCTATGGTATCTTAGTTGGTGAGCTGAACGAATCGAACCTCAAGCTCCGGCATCAAGATTATAATTCTCAGGGAGTTGCTCCTCAAGTGATGGGGGAATGGGGGTGCTCAAGGGTTAACGCCTCAAGCACACAGAGCCGCGGTGGCACGCTCACAACATCGTGCCTCAGGCTCCCGAGGCCTGGGTGGTGCGCTGAGGGCATCGCACTGCAGGCTATGGGATCTTGGGTGTATCTTCCGGCCTCGTGTCGTACGCTACATTAGACTCAGTGGCGCTCAAGGTGTTGTTCCTCAAGATCAATGAACGTATATGGGGCGTCGCTCCTCAAGCTCTGGGAGACTGCTTTTCGCGGTAAAGACATCGCGCTTCAAGCTGCTGGAGCCTATGTGGTGCTCTTAAGGCATCGTGCCTCAGGCTCTTACAGCCTTGGTGGAGACTTAAAGGCATTGTGCCTAAAGATCAAGTATCTTGGGTGATGCTTTCAAGGCATCATCCATCAAGCTCCAGGAGCCTTGTTGGCCCACTCAAGGAGTCGCGTTTAAACCTTCGAGAGCCTGGGTGCCACTTAAGGCGCGGTGCCTCAAGCTCAAAGAGCCTATGTTTCACGCTTAGGGCATCGCGCCTCAGGCTCCGAGACACTAGGTGGCGCATTAAGGGCATGCTACCTCAAGATCCAGTAGCCAAGTGTCGCGCTTAAGGTGTGGTGCCTCTTGCTCTTGGATCTTGGTTGACGCATTCAGAGCGTCGCCCCTCAAGCTTTGGCAGATTGGTTTCATATATCAAGGCGTCGTGCCTGAAGCTCTAGTTTCCTGGGTAGCGCACTCAATACTTTGCACCTGAAGTTACGAGGGGCTAGGGGGCGATCAAGTTCTCGAACTTCAAGCCCCAAGAGACCGAGTGGCACACTTAGGGTGTCGTGTCTCAGGCTCCGGAGACAGGGTGGCGTGTGAAAGGAGTCACGCCTCAAGATATGCATTATAGGGTGGTACTCAGGGCGTCGAGCCTTGTTTCCTGAAAATAGGCTTTCTTCTCATTTCCTCTTGATTTTTCTTATATAGTCTCTATTTCAAGTAGTCAATATGGCAGTGCCTATTTAGTCTCTTGCCCTTCTTTCTCTTGTGTCGGGCGTGTGATCGATTTGAAAGCTCCTTCAACTTTTTGCCTGGAAGAGGGTCAATCTCAAAGCAAATGAAAGCGGTTGATTTGATGCTCTCCTGAAATATCCAAAATAGCAGCGGATGCAGAGTTAGCACTATCCTGCTTCCATCCCCTATCTCACCTTATTTTCCTTTGTCGACGTTGTCGTTTCGTCACTAATGGTGTAATTATTCATAGTTCTCTTCTTTGGGGGGTTTGTTTGCCTTCTCATCCATCTTGAGATTGTCCAGATAGGCTTTTGCTTTGTTTACTCGGAGTTCATTCTGTCTAGTATGGTTTTCTTTTTTGCATTCACTAGCGGAGTTCTAGTTCGATTAATTCTTTGAATGCAAAAATTATCTCACCAACCAAGCTATCCCAAGCTAATTTGGCTAAACAAAAGACTACCCTAAGAGTTCCACCCAGGCACTACCCTAGCTCCATGACATTTTAATTTCAACACCGTGAGCGCGTCATCCTGGCACCCAAAGCCTGAGGCACGACACATTGAGCATGGCACCACGATCCTCGTGCTTTTGGCATAGCGCCTTGAGCGCCATTTAGGCTCCAAAAGCTAAAGGCGGCACGGCTTGAGCGCGTCACCTAGTCTCCCTGAGCCTGAGGCACGAGATGCTGAATGTGCCATGTATTCTTCTTGAGCTTGAGGCGCAGCTCCATGAGCTCTAACCATGCTCCCGGAGCATGAGGAATGACTCCCTAAGCGTGCCAATCAGGCTCAAAGAGCTTGAGGTGTTACTCCCTAAGTGCGCCAGCCAAGCTCTTGGAGCTTGAGGCAAGATTTCTTGAGCTAGCTGACCAGGCTCAAAGAGATGGAGCAGCGACGCCTAAAACGAAACATCCAGGTTCACGAAGCTTGAAACACAATGCCCTGAGGCTGCAACACAAGTTCCTGGAGCCTGAGGCGCGGCGGCCTGAGAGTGCGACCTATTATCCTAAATCTTGAGGCGCAGCGCCTTGAGAACCACCCAGCCTTGTATATACTGCAACATGACGCCCTTTTCAAGCAACCTTGGCTCAAAGATCTTGAGGCATTACTCCTTGGTTGCGCCACCCCAGCCCCCTCAGAGCTTGAGGCGTGATGCCTTGAGCACGCTAAACTGGCTCCATGAGCTTGAGGTGCGATGCCCTGATCACGCAAACCAAACACCCTGAACTTGAGGGACGATTCCCTAAATGCATCGCCCATGCTACAAAAACTTGAGGCGCGATACTCTAAGGCAGTAGATAGTGTCCTAAAGATTAAGGCGCGATGCCATGAGCACGCCACCAAAGCACCCGGAAATTGAGGCACAAAGCTATGAGTGTAACTCCCAGGATCCTTGATCTTGAGGCGCAGCGCCTTGAGTGGAACCTATGATCCTTGAGCTTTAGGCACGCCACCGTGGATCCTTGAGCATGAGGCACAACACCCTACGGGTGCCACTCGTATCCTAAGGCACTAATCCCCGAAAGCTTCACCCAGGCTATAAGAGCTTGAGGCGCAGCGCCTTACACGCTGTCCAAACCCCCAGAACTTGAGGAGCGACGCCTTGAGCGCTCAAACATATATCCTGGAGCACTAGGCTATGAAATTAATGAGTACATGAGTAGAGGCGGAGACAGAGTTGAACCCCATTTTGATCATGCCTATTCAGATTCTCTCGATCCAGCCGAACTTTTATTGATGTAAGATGGAATTGAAATCTTAGGGTAAGCAGTTGCATATGCCATTCAAATATCAACATTTTCTGTCCTAAGTCAAGCTCCTGCATCTCTAGGGATAAAGGCATATTTTTTTCTGCCTTCTTTTTTCGCTCAAGCGCTTCCCTCTCATTGTTTATTAAAGGAGCTATTTCATGCCTTCGAGCCTCTTAAGTTGATAGAGGCACGCCTAAGGGTTTCAAGCCCATCCATTTCAATTACACAAAGAGAAAAAACAAGGTTTATTAAGAATTAAAAATCGTCGTTTGTTAGACAATGCCCACGTGTTGTGCACATCTTGTGTTCTGTTCATGGAATAGAGAAAAGTTTGTTGTATCAACAAAGTGTATTAGTCAAAAAGGCTTACTTATTCTCATTTATGTATACTCCTAGGATGTGAAAGAGAAGGAAGACGAGGAATTGAATCAGATGCACCGAATGCCTTTGCCCTGTTAGAAATAAAAGAAGGTGCTGCTATTAATTGAATAAGGAAGAATATAACCTCAAGCGGACCATATTAGGTTTTTCCGCAGTCAAATTACTAATTTAAAGAAATTATTGATAGCTTAAACTATTGATTGCCCTTTATTTGTTCTTTCCTGGGTGAAGTGACTCACACTAAGCCCTGCTTCCTTACTTATGCAGATTCATATCCTTCTTTTTTTGAGAGATTCGTTGTAAGGGATGAAGATCGAGCTCATGCTTTTTTTGGTCTTGTATAAGGATTTACCTATCTGTTATCTAAAGAAGGGTTAATTGACTTCCTCCCTTCAATCTTCATTTCAAGTGGGAGGGAAAAGACTTTTACTCTTTATGGTCTGATTTCAACTTTTATCAAATCATCTATTTTTGAACTTCAAGCCTTGCAAGCTTTCGAAGTCTTGCATTCATTTCTGTCTCATTTTAAGGTAGAGTGTACCTGGCACCTATAGGAACCCCCTAATCTGATGGGGGGAATTCCTATGAAAGAGGCTCAGTTGGAAGGAGCGATAGAAGAGATCGCCTCATTCAATAGGAAAGCTTTGTGCATTTTCTAGCTTTGGCTTAGTAGGGTCTCTTCATAGGGTCTCTTCATTTATTGAGTTAGCTTGGCTTTTTGCTTTGGTATATAGAATAGAGTCTTTCCATATAGCAAGTCTTCTGACTTGCGGTTCCTCAAGCTCCAAGAGACTAGTTTGAGCGCTTAAAGGGTCACTCTGATAGCCTTGATGGAACACTCAGGGCGTCGTGCCTCAAACTCCAGTAGCCTGGGTGGCACACTTAGGGCATCACGATTGAAGGTACGAGAGCCTGAATGGAGCGTTCAAGCATCGCATTTCAAGGTAAGGGAACCTTGGTGGCGCGCTTAGGGCGTCATTTCTCAAGCCCCATTACCCTTGGTGGCACACATAAGGCATCGAGCCTCAAGCTCCTGGTGCCTTGTTTTCCCACTCAGGGCAATGCTTCTCAATCTCCTATTGCCTAGTTTTTTTTCCCAAGGCATCGCTTGTCATGCTCCGGGTACCTAGGTGGCACGCTCGAAGCGTCGCGCCTCAGGATCAGGGGCGCTAAGGGTATCATTCCTCAAGATCTTGTAGCCTGGGTGGCGCTCACGGCATCGAACCACAAGCTCAAGGATCATCGGTTACGCTCAATGCGCTGCGCCTCAAGCAGAAGTTTCGTGGGTGGTAAACTCAGAGCTTCGTGCCTCAAGCACCGAGTGCCTTGGTGGCATGCCCATGGCATCGCGGCTGTGGCTCTAGGAGACTGGTTAGTGCCTCAGGGCATTGCGCCTCAAGTTCTTTTAACATGCCGACTCATTTAGAGAATCGTCCCTCAAGCTTTGGGACTGGTTTGCACGCTCAGGGCGTCGCACCTCAAGATCCTATAGCCAGGTTGCGTGCTCAAGGCATCACGCCGAAAGCCTTGAGGGAGTTGGGGTGGCGCGTCCATGGAGTCGTGCCTAAAGCTCTGTGAGCAAAGGTGGCGTGCTCAGGGCATCATAATGAAGGACTCACGAGCATGGGTGGTGCTCAAGGCGCTACGCTTGAAGCTTTAGGATCATAGGTCGCACGCTCAGGATGCTGCTCCACAGGCTCCAGGACCCTTGGAGGCGGGCTCAGGGTGTCGCACCTCATAATCTTAGAGCCTAGGTTTTATTATGGGGTATCGTACCTCCAGATCTAGGAGAATGGATGGAGAGCTCAAGCCCAGCTCTACAAGATCTGGGAGCCTCGGGGGTTGCACCTCAAGCTCAAAGAGCCTGGGCGGCATATATAGAGCGTCATTTCTCAAGCTCTTTGTGCCAGGGTTTCACGCTCAGGACGTCGCACCTCAGGATTTGAGAGCCTAGGTAGAGATCTCATGGCGTCGTGACTCTAGCTCGGAAATCCTAGTTGGTGCACTCAGGGCATTGCGCCTTAAGCTCCGGGAGCTAGGATGGCGCGCCTCAAGCACTGAGAGCCTGGGTGGCGCTCTCCAGCTGTCGTCCCTCAAGATCTGAACGCCTGGTTGGTTTGCTTAGGGCATTATGCCACAAGCTATGTGATCTTTGTATGCATGCTCAAGGCGTCTTACCTCAATCTGCGAGTGCTTGGTTGGATCTCAATGAAATGCGCATCAAGATCCGAGTTTTTCAAAAATGCTCAGGCGTTGCGCCAAAAGCTGCATGATCGTTGGTGGTACACTCAAGGAGTCGTGCATAAAGCTCACGTAGCCTGGGTGGTGCACTCGTGGCATCATCCCTCAAACCCCAGTAGCGTATTTGGTGTGCTCAAGGAACCGCGTATAAAGTTACTCGGGGCTGGGGGGTGCTCAAGGGTTCGCGCCACAAGCTTCAGGATCATTGGTCGCACGGTAAGGGCGTTGCGCCTCATGCTCCGGGAGCTTGGGTGGTGTGCTCAGAGTGTCGCGCCGCAAGCTATGCGAGCCTAGTTTGCACTCATGGCGCTGCGCCAAAAGCTCAAGGAGACTAAATGATACGCATATGGCGTGGCACCTCAGGCACTGGGAGCCTGTATAGTGCGCTAAGGATGTTTCCATACAAAATCTTATAGCCTAAGCGGTGCACGTAGGGCATCATTCCTCATGCTCAGAGAGCCAGTTGGCGCGGTTATCACCTTACGCCACAAGATCTAATAACCTGGTGGGAGAACTCAAAGAATCGCGCCTTAAGCTCTGGGTGCTGAAGGTGCTCAATGCGCTGCGCCTCAAGCTGCAATAGCCTGGGTGGTTCACTCAAGGAGACGTGTCTCAAGCTCTTATAGCCTTGTTAGCGTGCTCAGGGTGTCGTATCTTAAGTTACGGAGGCTAGGGGGCGCTCAAGGAGACGTGCCTCAAGCTCTTAGAACCCGTGTGGAATGCTCAGGGCGTTGTGCTTCAGTCTCCACGAGACTGGGTGGTGCAATCAGGGCACCGAGCCGCAGGCAATGCTAGACTAGATGGCGCTCAAGGTGCTGCGCGTCAAGCTAAAGTAGCTTAGGTGGAACACATAAGGTGTAACGCCTCAGGAATTGGGAGCCCGGGTAGAGCACTAAAAGCGTCGCGCCTCAAAATCATGTAGCCTAATCAGCGCGCTTAGGGAGTGTTGCCTCAAGATCAGAGAGATAGGTTGACGTCGTACCCCAAGCTCAAGGAACCTGGTTTGCGCACTCAACACTTCGCGCCTCATGCTCTGGGTGCTGGGGGTTGTCAAGGCATTACGCCTTAAGAACCAAAATCATAGGTGTTGCGCTTAGGGAGTCCTGCCTTAAGCTCGAATAGCCTAGGTCGCGTGCTCAGGGCATCATGTCGCAAGCTACGTGAGACTGGGTGGCGCTCTATGTGCTGTGCCTCAAGCTCAAGGAGCACAGGTCGAACGCTTTGGGCGTCGCGCTTCAGGTTGATGGACCCTAGGAGGCACGCTCATGTCGTCGTGCCTCAATATCAAGTAACCTAGGTGGCGCACTCACGGTATCCTGCTTCAAGCTCCAAGATCCTTGTTGCTTCACTCAAAGTGTCGCCCCTCAAGATCTGTGAGCTTGGATAGTACGCTCAGTGAGTTGCGCCAAAAATGTTATAGCCTGGACGACATACTTAGTGTGTCACGCTTGAAGCTACGATATCTTGGTTGGCCAGCTTAAGGAATCACTCCTCAAGCTCCGGCATCCATATAATCATGCCCAGGGTGTCGCGCCTCAAGTGAAGGGGGGCTGGGGGTGCTCAAGACTTCACTCCTCAAGCACAAGGAGCCGCGGTGGCACGCTCAAAGCATCGTTCCTCAAGATCTCGAAGCCTGGGTGGTGCGCTGAGGGCATCGCACCGCAGGCTATGGAATCTTGGGTGTATCTCAAGGACTCGTGTCGTACGCTATATTAGACTAGGTGGCTCTCAAGGTTTTGTGCCTCAAGCTCAATGAATGTATGTGGAACAGTCAGGGCATCGCGCCTCAAGCTTATAAACCCTAGCTGGCACGCTAGGGGCTTCGCTCCTCAAGCTCTAGGAGACAGATTTTTGCACTAAATGCATCGCGCATCAAGCTGCAGGAGCCTGGGTGGCGTGCTCAAGGCATCGTGCCTCAGGATTTGAGAGACATGGTGGAGACTTGAAGGCATTGTGCATAAAGATCATGTATCCTGGGTGATGCTTTCAAGGCATCATCCATCAAGCTCCAGGAGCCTTGTTGGCCCGCTCAAGGAGTCGCATTTAAACCTTCGAGAGCCTGGGTGCCATTTAAGGCGATGTTCCTCAAGCTCAAAGAGCCAATGTTTCACGCTTAGGGCATCGCGCCTCAGGCTCCGAGACACCAGGTGGCGCATTCAGGGCATGCTACCTCAAGATCCAGTAGCCAAGTGTCGCGCTTAAAGTGTGGTGCCTCTAGATCTTTGATCTTGGTTGACGCATTCATAGTGTCACTCCTCAAGCTTTGGCAGATTGGTTTCAAGGATCAAGGCGTCGTGCCTCAAGCTCAATTTTTTTGTGGGTAGCGCACTCAAGACTTCGCACCTTAAGTTACGGGGGGGTTGGGGGTAATCAAGTCGTCGAACCTCAAGCCCCAACAGCCCGAGTGGCACACTTAGGGTGTCGTGTCTCAGTCTCCGAGAGCCAGGGTGGCGTGCGAAAGGATTCACGCCTCAAGCTATGCATTATTGGGTGGCACTCAGGGCGTCGAGCCTTGTTGCCTGCAAATAGGCTTTCTTCTCATTTCCTCTTGATTTTTCTTATATAGTCTGTATATCAAGTAGACAATATGGCAGTTCCTATTTATTCTCTTGCCCTTCGATATCTTGTGTCGGGCGTGTGATCGATTTGAAAGCTCCTTCAACTTATTGCCTGGAAGAGGGTCAATCTCAAAGCAAATGAAAGCGATTGATTTGATGCTCTCCTGAAATATCAAAAATAGCAGCGGATGCAGAGTTAGCACTATCCTGCTTCCATCCCCTATCCCACCTTCTTTTCCTTTGTCGACGTTGTCATTTGGTCACTAATGGTCTAATTAGTCATAGTTCTCTTCTTTGGGGGGTTGGTTTGCCTTCTCATCCATCTTGAGATTGTCCATATAGGCTTTTGCTTTATTTACTCAGAATTCTTTCCATCTAGTATGGTTTTCTTTTTTGCATTCACTAGAGGAGTTCTAGTTAGATGAATTCTTTGAATGCAAAAATTATCTCACCAACCAAGCTATACCAAGATAAATTGGCTAAACAAAAGACTTCGGGATTAGTAGTTTGTTCAACAAGAGCAATTTTATGTTATTGGCTTTCTTATTCAACTCGTTTGAGTAAACCCCGTCTTCACTTTGTCCCTCTTCCCTTTCATTGATTACCGTTAGCGCAATAGGATGCTCGATTTTCCATCTCGTCTCTTCTAACCTTTTATCCCATGCATGTGTAAATTCTTTTAACCCTAGTCAGTAGACTAGCCTTTCCTTGGCGAAGAATGCATGAGTTCAATCAAATCGGATATGGTATCGTATTTTTTAGAAATGGCAGCTTTTAGGCGTGATCTATCTCTCTGTTTTTCATATTCAAGATTTTCTCATGGGTTGAGACTTTAGGGTTCTAGGGAGAGACTCTCTTTCTATCTCAGATTCAAATGTAGGACCGATAGTAGGGTTCAACGTTTTTGCTATTATATAATCCCTTTATACAGAGTGAATCTAGTCACCATCTGGTTAAGCTATTTTTGTATGGACATGGCTTAAGGAAGGGAATGACTCAAGTTCAAGTATTTTGGCTATGCCGACAAGAGATATGGAAAGAGTGTATCGATCTCCTTCTTCCCGAATGAAAAATGAAATCGATAAGGAATGAGATTCGGTATCTACTCTAGATATGATCTTTCCCATAAAGCTAGGCATGAAAAATCCGTATTCCAGAGCAAGTCAGAAGACTAGCTATAAGGAAAGACTCTATTCCATATACCAAAGCCAAAAGCCAAGCTAAGTCAATAAATGAAGATACCCTATGAAGAGACCCTACTAATCCTAAGCTATAAAATTCACAAAGCTTTCCTATTGAATGAGGCGATGTCTTCTATCGCTCCTTCCAACTAAGCCTCTTTCATAGGAATTCCCCCCATGAGATTAGGGGGTTCCTATAGGTGCCAGGTACACTTTAATTTAAAATGCGACAGAAACAAATGCAAGACTTCGGAAGCTTGCAAGGCTTGAAGTACAAAAATAGATGATTTGATAATAGTTGAAATCAGACCATAAAGAGTAAAAGTCTTTTCCCTCCAACTTGAAATGAAGATTGAAGGGAAGAAGTAAATTAACCCTTCCCTAGATAACTGATAGGTAAATCCTTATACAAGCCCAAAAAAAAGCCTAAGCTCGATCTTCAGACCTTACAACGAATCTCTAAAAAAAAGAGGGATACGAATCTGCCAAAGTAAGGAAGCAGGGCTTAGTGTGAGTCACATCACTCAGGAAAGAACAAAGAAAGGGAAATATATTGTTTAAGCTATCAATAATTTCTTTAAATTAGTAATTTGACTGCGGAAAAAACTACTAAGGTCCGGTTGAGGTTATATTCTTCCTTATTCAATCAATAGCAGCTCCTTCTTTATATTTTAACAAGGCAAAGGCATTCGATGCATCTGATTCAATTCCTCGTCCGCCCTCTCTTTCACATCCTAGGAGTATACATCAATGCGCATATGTAATCCTTTTTGACTAATACACTTTGTTGATACAAAAAACTTTTCTCTATTCCATGAGCAGAACACAAAAGATGCACAACACGTGAGCTTTGTCTAACGAACGATAACTTTTGATTCTTAATAGACGTTGGTTTTACTCTTTGTGTAATTGAAATGGATGGGCTTGCAACCCTTAGGCGTGCCTCTATCAACTTAAGAGGCTCGAAGGCATGAAATAGCTCCTTTAATAAACAATAAGAGGGAAGCGCTTGAGCGAAAGAAGAAGGCAGAAAAAAAATATGCCTTTATCCCTAGAGATGCATGAGCTTGATTTAGAATAGAAAGTGTTGATATCTGAATTGTGTACGGAACTGCTTACACTAAGAATTCAAGTCCATCTTACATAAATATAAGTTCGGCTTGATCGATAGAATCATAATAGGCATTATCGAAAGAGGGGACAATTCTGTCACCGCCTCTACTCATGTACTAATTAAATTCATGGCCTAGTGCTCCTGGAGGTTGGTTTAAGCGCTCAAGGCGTCGCTCCTCAAGTTCTAGGGTTTGGGAAGCGTGCAAGGCGCTGCCCCTCAAGCTCAAATAGCCAGGGTGGAGCTTTCCTGGATTAGTGCCTGAGGATACGAGTTGCACCGTTAGGGTGTTATGCCTCATGCTCCAGGAGCCAGGGTGGCGCGCTAAGGGAGTCGCGCCTCTTGCTATGCAAGCCTTGGTGGCGCTCAGGGTTTCGCACCTAAAGGTGAAGGATCATGGGTTGCGCTCAAGGCGCTGCGCCTCAAGATCAAGGAGCCTGGGAGTTACACTCATAGCTATGTGCCTCAATCTCCAGGTGCTTTGGTTGCGTGCTCATGGCATCGCGCCTCAATCTTTAGGAAACTATCTAGTGCCTTAGGGCGTCGCGCCTCAAGTTTTTGTAGCATGGGCGATGCATTTAGGGAATCGTCCCTCATGTTCTAGGTGCTTGGTTTGCGTGCTCAGGGCATCGCACCTCAAGCTCTTGGACCCAGGTTAGCGTGCTCAAGGCATCACACCTTAACCTCTGAGGGGGATGGGGTGGTGCGACCAAGAAGTCATGCCTCAAGATCTTTGAGCAAAGGTGGCTTGCAAAGGGCGTCATGATGGAGTATACGCAAGCCTTGGTGGTTCTCAAGGCGCTGCGCCTCAAGATTTAGGATAATAGGTCGCACTCTAAGGCCGCCGCACCTCAGGCTCTAGGACCTTGGGTTGCAGCCTCAGGGCGTTGTGTTTAAGCTCCGTGAACCTGGGTGGTTCGCTTTGGGTGTCGCTGCTCCAGCTCTGTGAGCCTGGTCAGCCAGCTCAAGAAATCACCCCTTAAGCTCCAAGAGCTTGGGTGGCGCACTTAGGGAGTAACACCTCAAGCTCGTTGAGACTGATTGGCACTCTTAAGGAGTCATGCCTCATGCTCCGGGAGCACGGTTGGAGCTCATGGAGCTGCGCCTCAAGCTCATGAAGAATACATGGCACATTCAGCATGTTGCGCCTCATTCTCCGGGAGACTAGGTGACGCGCTCAAGGCGTCGCGCCTTTAGCTTTTGGAGCTTAAATGGCGCTCAAGGCGTTATGCCAAAAGCACGAGGATCCTGGTGGCATGCTCAATGTGTCGTGCCTCAGGCTTTGGGTGCAAGGGTGACGCGCCCACGGTGTTGAAATTAAAAGGTCGTGGAGCTAGGGCGTCGCGCGTCAAGATCATATAGCCTGGGCGGTACTCTATGGGTATCGTTCCTCAAGCTCCGGGAGCCTAGTTTGAGCACTTAAAGGGTCAATCTGATAGCCTGGATGGAACACTCAGGGCATCGGGCCTCAAACTCCAATAGCCTAGATAGCACACTTAGGGCATCGCGACTCAAGATCCGAGAGCCTCGGTGGAGCACTCAAGCGTCGCATTTCAAGCCAAGGGAGCCTTGGTGGCGCGCTTAGGGCGTCATTACTCAAGCCCACTTTCCCTTGGTGGCACACATAAGGCGTCGAACCTCAAGCTCCTGGTGCCTGGTTTGCCCACTCAGGGCAATGCTTCTCAATCTCCTATAGCCTTGTTTCTTTACTCAAGGTGTCGCGTGTCAAGCTCTGGGTGACTAGGTGGCACGCTCAGAGCGTCGCGCCTCAGGTTCTTTTAACATGCGCCGCTCATTTAGAAAATCGTCCCTCAAGCTTTGGGACCAGGTTTACACGCTCAGGGCGTCGCACCTCAAGATCCTATAGCTGGGTTTTCGTGCTCAAGGCATCACGCCGAAAGCCTTGAGGGAGCTGGGGTGGCGCATTCATGGAGTCGTACCTCAAGATCTGTGAGCCAAGGTGGCGTGCTCAGGGCATCATAATGCAGGATTCATTAGCCTTAGTGGTGATCAAGGCGCTGCGCCTGAAGCTTTAGGATCATAGGTCGCACGCTCAGGACGCTGCTCCACAAGCTCAAGAACCCTTGGTGGCGGCTCAGGGTGTTGCGCCTCAAGATCTTAAAGCCTAGGTTTTATTTTGGTTTATCGTACCTCAAGATCTAGGAGCATGGGTGGCGAGCTGAAGCCAAGATCCACAAGATCAAGGAGCCTCAGGGTGCTGCACCTCAAGCTCAAAGAGCATTGGTGGCAGAGATAGAGCGTCATGCCTCAAGCTTTGTGTGCCAGGGTTTCACACTCAGGACATCGCGCCTCAGGATTTGAGAGCCTAGGTAGGGAGCTCATGGCGTCGTGACTCTAGCTCAAAAATCGTAGTTGGTGCACTCAGGGCATTGCGCCTCAAGCTCCGGGAGCTAGAATGGTGCGCCTCAAGCACCGAGAGCCTTGGTGGCGCTCTCCAGCTATCATCTTTCAAAATTTTAACGCCTTGTTGGTTTGCTTAGGGCATTACGCCACAAGCTATGCGATCCTTGCATGTATGCTCAAGGCATTTTACCTCAATCTGCGAGTGCTTGGTTGGATCTCAATGGAATGTGCATCAAGATCCGAGTTGTTCGAAAATGCTCAGGCGTTGCGCCTCAAGCTGCACGATCCTTTTTGGTGCACTCAAGGAGTCATGCATAAAGCTCATGTAGCCTAGGTATTGCGCTCAGGACATCATACCTCAAGCCCCAGGAGCGTAGTTGGTGTGCTCAAGGCAACGCGTATCAAGTTACGTGGGGCTGGGGGGTGATCAAAAAAGTGTATTAGTCAAAAAAGATTACCTATGCTCATTTATGTGTACTCCTATGACGTGAAAGAGAAGGAAGACGAGGAATTGAATCAGATGCACCGAATGCCTTTGCCCTGTTAGAAAGAAAAGAAGATGCTGCTATTGATTGAATAAGGATGAATATAACCTCAAGCGTACCATAGTAGGTTTTTCCGCAGTCAAATTACTAATTTAAAGAAATTATTGATAGCTTAAACTATTGATTGCCCTTTCTTTGTTCTTTCCTGAGTGAAGTGACTCACACTAAGCCCTGCTTCCTTACTTAGGCAGATTCATATCCTTCTTTTTTTGAGAGATTCGTTGTAAGGGCTGAAGATCGAGCTCATGCTTTTTTTGGGCTTCTATAAGGATTTACCTATAAGTTATCTAGAGAAGGGGTAATTGACTTCCTCCCTTCAATCTTTATTTCAAGTGGGAGGGAAAAGACTTTTACTCTTTATGGTCTAATTTCAACTTTTATCAAATCATCTATTTTTGAACTTCAAGCCTTGCAAGCTTTCGATGTCTTGCATTCATTTCTATCTCCTTTTAAGGTAGAGTGTACCTGGTACCTATAGGAACCCCCTAATCTGATGGGGGGAATTCCTATGAAAGAGGTTCAGTTGGATGGAGCGATAGAAGAGATCGCCTCATTCAATAGAAAACCTTTAGGCATTTTCTAGCTTTGGCTTAGTAGGGTCTCTTCATAGGGTCTCTTCATTTATTGAGTAAGCTTGGCTTTTTGTTTTGGTATATATAATAGAGTCTTCCGTATAGCTAGTCTTCTGACTTTTGGTTCCTCAAGATCCGGCAGCCTAGTTTGAGCGCTTAAAGGGTCACTCTGATAGCCTGGATGGAACACTCAGGGTGTCGTGCCTCAAACTCCAATAGCCTGGGTGGCACACTTAGGGCATCGCGACTGAAGATCCGAGAGCCTGAATGGAGCACTCAAGCATTGCATTTCAAGCTTAGGGAGCCTTATTGGCGCGCTTAGGGCGTCATTACTCAAGCCCCATTACCCTTGGTGGCACACATAAGGCGTCGAGCCTCAAGCTCTTGGTGCCTTGTTTTCCACTCAGGGCAATGCTTTTCAATCTCCTACAGCCTGGTTTTTTTTATCAAGGCGTCGCGTGTCGAGATCTGTGTGCCTAGGTGGCACGCTTAGAGCGTCGCGCCTCGGGATCAGGGGCGCTAAGGGTATCATTCATCAGCTCCAGGATCATCGGTTGTGCTCAACGCGCTGCGCCTCAAGTAGAAGTTGCGTGGGTGGTAAACTCAGAGCTTTGTGCCTCAAGCACCGAGTGCCTTGGTGGCGTGCCCATGGCATCGCGGCTGAGGCTCTAGGAGACTAGTTAGTGCCTCAGGGCGTTGCGCCTCAAATTTTTTTAACATGCGCGGCTCATTTATAGAATCGTCCCTAAAGCTTTGGGACTAGTTTGCACGCTCAGGGCGTCGCACCTCAAGATCCAATAGCCAGGATTGCGTGCTCAAGGCATCACGCCGAAAGCCTTGAGGGAGTTGGGGTGGCGCGGTCATGGAGTCGTGCCTCAAGCTCTGTGAACCAATGGGGCGTGCTCAGGGCATCATAATGAAGGATTCATGAGCCTCGGTGGTGCTCAAGGCGCTGCGCCTGAAGCTTTAGATCATAGGTCGCACGCTCAGGACGCTGCTCCATAGGCTCCGGGACCCTTGGTGGCGGGCTCAGGGTGTCGCACCTCATAATCTTAGAGCCTAGGTTTTATTATGGGGTATCGTACCTCAAGATCTAGGAGCATGGATGGCGAGCTCAAGCCCAGCTCCACAAGATCTAGGAGCCTCGAGGCGCTGCACCTCAAGCTTAAAGAGCCTGGGCGGCAGAGATAGAGCGTCATGCCTCAAGCTCCGTGTGCCAGGGTTTCACGCTCAGGACGTCGCGCCTCAGGATTTGAGAGCCTAGGTAGGGATCTCACGGTGTCGTTACTCTAGCTCGGAAATCCTAGTTAGTTCTCTTAGGGCATTGCGCCTCAAGCTCCGGGAGCTAGGATGGCGCGCCTCAAGCACCGAGAGCCTGGGTGGCGCTCTCCAGCTATCGTCCCTCAAGATTTAAACGCCTGGTTGGTTATCTTAGGGAATTATGATACAAACTATGTGATCCTTTTATGCATGCTCAAGGCGTCTTACCTCAATCTACGAGTGCTTGGTAGGATCTCAATGAAATGCGCATCAAGATCCCAGTAGTTCGAAAATGCTCAGGCGCTGCGGCTAAAGCTGCAGGATCCTTGGTGGTTCACTAATGGAGTCGTACATAAACCTCATGTAGCCTGGGTGGTGCACTCATGGCATCATCCCTCAAACTACAGTAGCGTAGTTGGTGTGCTCATGGAACCGCGTATAAAGCTACATGGGGCTGGGGGGTGCTCAAGGGTTCGCGCCACAAGCTTCAGGATCATTGGTCGCACGGTAAGGGCTTTGGGCCTCATGCTCCGGGATCTTGGGTTGTGTGCTCAGAGTGCCGCGCCGCAAGCTATGTGAGCCTAGATGTCACTCAAGGCGCTGCGCCAAAATCTCAAGGAGCCTAAATGACACGCATAAGGCGTGGCACCTCAGGCAACGGGAGCCTGTATAGTGCGCTAAGGGTGTTGCCCTAAAAAATCTTATAGCCTAAGCGGTGCGCGTAGGGCGTCATTCCTCATGCTCAGAGAGCCAGTTGGCTCGCTTATCGCCTTATGGTACAAGATTTAAGAACCTGGTGGGAGAACTCAATGAATCGCGCCTTAAGCTATAGGTGCTGGGGGTGCTCAATGCGCTGCGCCTCAAGCTGCAATATCCTGGGTGGTTCACTCAAGGAGACGTGCCTCAAGCTCTTATTTCCTGGTTAGCGTGCTCAGGGTGTCGTATCTTATGTTACGGAGGCTTGGGGGTGCTCCAGGAGATGTGCCTCAAGCTCTTAGAGCCCGTGTGGAACGCTCAGGGCGTTGTGCTTCAGCCTCCACGAGACTGGGTGGTGCAATCAAGGCACCGCGCCGCAGGCAACGCTAGCCTAGATGGTGCTCAAGGCGCTGCGCGTCAAGCTAAAGGAGCTTAGGTGGAACACATAAGGTGTAAGGCCTCAGGCATTGGGAGCCTGGTTAGTGCAGTAAAAGCATCTCGCCTCAAAATCATATAGCCTAATCAGCGCGCTTAGGGAGTGTTGCCTCAAGATCAGAGAGATAGGTTGACATCGTACCCCAAGCTCAAGGAACCTGGTTTGCGCACTCAACACTTCGCGCCTCAGGCTCTTGGGTGCTGGGGGTTGTCAAGGCATTATGCCTTAAGAACCAGAATCATAGGTGTTGCGCTCAGGGACTCCTTCCTCAAGCTCGAATAGCCTGGGTCGCGTGCTCAGGGCATCACGTCGCAGGCTACGTGATACTGGGTGGCGCTCAATGTGCTGTGCCTCAAGCTCAAGGAGCACAGGTCGAACGCTTTGGGCGTCGCGCTTCAGGTTCATGGACCCTAGGAGGCGCGCTCATGGCGTGGTGCCTCAATATCAAGTAACCTAGGTGGCGCACTCAAGGCATCCTGCTTCAAGCTCCAAGATCCTTGTTGCTTCACTCAAGGCGTCGCCCCTCACGATCTCTGAGCTTGGATAGTACGATTAGTGAGTTGCGCCAAAAATTTTATAGCCTGGACGACATACCTAGTGTGTCACGCTTCAAGCTACGGTATCTTGGTTGGCGAGCTTAAGGAATCGCTCCTCAAGCTCCGGCATCCAGATAATTATGCTCAGAGTGTCGCGCCTCAAGTGAAGGGGGGTTGGGGGAGCTCAAGGCTTCACGCCTCAAGCACAAGGATCCGCGGTGGCACTCTCAAAGCATCGTTCCTCAAGATCCCGAAGCCTGGGTGGTGCGCTGAGGGCATCGCACCGTAGGCTATGGAATCTTGGGTGTATCTCAGGGCCTCGTGTCGTACGCTATATTAGACTAGGTGTCTCTCAAGGTTTTGTGCCTCAAGCTCAATGAATGTATGTGGAACACTCAGGCCATCGCGCCTCAGGCTTATAAGCCCTAGGTTGCGCGCTAGGGGATTCGTTCCTCAAGCTCTAGGAGACATATTTTTGCACTAAATGCATTGCGCTTCAAGCTGCAGCAGCCTGGGTGGCGTGCTCAAGGCATCGTGCCTCAGGATTTGAGAGACATGGTGGAGACTTGAAGGTATTGTGCATAAAGATCAAGTATCCTGGGTGATGCTTTCAAGGCATCATCCATCAAGCTCCAGGAGCCTTATTGGCCTGCTCAAGGAGTCACATTTAAACCTTCGAGAGCCTGGGTGCCATTTAAGGCGATGTTCCTCAAGCTCAAAGAGCCTATGTTTCACGCTTAGGGCATCGCGCCTCAGGCTCCGAGACACTAGGTGGCGCATTCAGGGCATGCTACCTCAAGATACAGTAGCCAAGTGTCGCGCTTAAAGTGTGGTGCCTCTAGATCTTGGATCTTGGTTGACGCATTCATAGTGTCGCTCCTCAAGCTTTGGCAGATTGGTTTCAAGGATCAAGGCGTCGTGCCTCAAGCTCAATTTTTTTGTAGGGTAGCGCACTCAAGACATCGCACCTTAAGTTACGGGGGGTTTGGGGGTAATCAAGTCATCGAACCTCAAGCCCCAACAGCCTGAGTGGCACACTTAGGGTGTCGTGTCTCAGTCTCCAGGAGCCAGGGTGGCGTGCGAAAGGAGTCACTCCTCAAGCTATGCATTATTGGGTGGCACTCAGAGCGCCGAGCCTTGTTGTCTGCAAATAGGCTTTCTTCTCATATCCTCTTGATTTTTCTTATATAGTCTCTATATCCAATAGACAATATGGCAGTTCCTATTTATTCTCTTGCCCTTCGATATCTTTTGTCGGGCGTGTGATCGATTTGAAAGCTCTTTCAACTTTTTGCCTGGAAGAGGGTCAATCTCAAAGCAAATGAAAGCGATTGATTTGATGCTCTCCTGAAAGACTTTGGGATTAGTAGTTTGTTCAACAAGAGCAATTTTATGTTATTGGCTTTCTTATTCAACTCGTTTGAGTAAACCCCGTCTTCACTTTGTCCCTCTTCCCTTTCATTGATTACCTTTAGCGGAATAGGATGCTCGATTTTCCATCTCGTCTCTTCTAAACTTTTATCCCATGCATGTGTAAATTCTTTTAACCCTAGTCAGTAGACTAGACTTTCCTTGGCGAAGAATGCATGAGTTCAATCAAATCGGATATGGTATCGTACTTTTTAGAAATGGCAGCTTTTAGGCGTGATCTATCTCTCTGTATTTCATATTTGAGATTATCTCATGGGATGAGTTTTTAGGGTTCTGGGGAGAGACTCTCTTTCTTTCTCAGATTCAAATGAAGGACCGTTAGTAGGGTTCAACATTTTTGCTATTATATAATCCCCTGCTACAGAGTGAATCTAGTCACCATCTGGTTAAGCTATTTTAGTATGGACATGGCTTAAGGAAGGGAATGACTCAAGTTCAAGTATTTTGGCTATGCCGACAAGAGATATGGAAAGAGAGTATCGATTCTTCCCGAATGCCTTAACTCACAAGAAGTTTGAATGAACAATGAAATCGATAAGGAATGAGATTCGGGATCTACTCTAGATATGATCTTTCTCATAAAGCTAGTCATGAAAAATCCATATTCAAGAGCAAGTTAGAAGAATAGCTATACGGAAAGACTCTATTCCATATACCAAAGCCAAAAGCCAACCTAACTCAATAAATGAAGATACCCTATGAAGAGACCCTACTAATCCTAAGCTATAAAATGCACAAAGCTTTCCTATTGAATGAGGCAATCTCTTCTATCGCTCCTTCCAACTAAGCCTCTTTCATAGGAATTCCCCCCATCAGATTAGGGGGTTCCTATAGGTGCCAGGTACACTTTAATTTAAAATGCGACTGAAATGAATGCAAGACTTCGAAAGCTTGCAAGGCTTGAAGTACAAAAATAGATGATTTGGTAATAGTTGAAATCAGACCATAAAGAGTAAAAGTCTTTTCCCTCCAACTTGAAATGAAGATTGAAGGGAGGAAGTGAATTAACCCTTCTCTAGATAACCGATAGGTAAATCCTTATACATGCCTAAAAAAAGCCTCAGCTCGATCTTCAGCCCTTACCACGATTCTCTCAAAAAAAGGAAGGAGATGAATCTGCCTAAGTAAGGAAGCGGGGCTTAGTGTGAGTCACTTCACTCGGGAAAGAACAAAGAAAGGGCAATCAATTGTTTAAGCTGTCAATAATTTCTTTAAATTAGTAATTTGACTGCGGAAAGGCCTACTAAGGTCCGCTCGAGGTTATCTTCTTCCTGATTCAATCAATAGCAGCTCCTTCTTTTCTTGCTAACAGGGCAAGGGCATTCGATGCATCTGATTCAATTCCTGGTCCGCCCTCTCTTTCACAGCCTAGGAGTACACATCGATGAGCTTAAGTAAGCCTTTTTGACTAATACACTTTGTTGATGCAACGAACTTTTTCTATTCCACGAGCAGAACACCAGAGATGCACAGCACGTGGGCCTTGTCTAACGAACGACGACTTTCGATTCTTAATAGACGTTGGTTTTACTCTTTGTGTAATTGAAATGGATTGGCTTGCAACCCTTAGGCGTGCCTCTATGAACTTAAGAGGCTCGAAGGCATGAAATAGCTCATTTAATAAACAATAAGAGGGAAGCGCTTGAACGAAAGAAGAAGGCAGAAAAAAAATATGCCTTTATCCCTAGAGATGCATGAGCTTGATTTAGAACAGAAAGTGTTGATATCTGAATTGCGTACGGAACTGCTTACCCTAAGAATTCAAGTCCATCTTACATAAATATAAGTTCGGCTGGATCGACAGAATCTGAATAGGCATGATCGAAAGAGGGGACAACTCTGTCACCGCCTCTGCTCATGTACTCATTAAATTCATAGCCTAGTGCTCCTGGAGGTAGGTTTAAGCGCTCAAGGCGTCGCTCCTCAAGTTCTAGGGTTTTGGAAGCGTGCAAGGCGCTGCGCCTCAAGCTCCAATAGCCTGGGTGGAGCTTTCGGGGATTAGTGCCTGAGGATACGAGTTGCACCGTTAGGGTGTTATGCCTCATGCTCCAGGAGACAGGGTGGCGCGCTAAGGGAGTCGCGCCTCTCGCTATGCAAGCCTTGGTGGCGCTCAGGGTGTCGCGCCTCAAGGTGAAGGATCATGGGTTGCGCTCAAGGCGCTGCGCCTCAAGATCAAGGAGCCTGGGAGTTACACTCATAGCTATGTGCCTCAATCTCCGCGTGCTTTGGTGGCGTGCTCATGGCATCGCGCCTCAATCTTTAGGACACTATCTAGTGCCTAATGGTGTCACACCTCATGTTTTTGTAGCATGGGCGATGCATTTAGGGAATCGTCCCTCATGTTCTGGGTGCTTTGTTTGCGTGCTCAGGGCATCGCGCCTCAAGCTCCTGGAGCCAGGTTAGCGTGCTCAAGGCATCACGCCTCAACCTCTGAGGGGGCTGGGGTGGCGCGACCAAGGAGTCATGCCTCAAGATCTTTGAGCAAAGGTGGCTTGCAAAGGGCGTCATGATGCAGTATATGCAAGCCTGGGTGGTTCTCAAGGCGCTGCGCCTCAAGCTTTAGGATAATAGGTCGCACTCTCAGGCCTCCACGCCTCAGGCTCCAGGACCTTGGGTTGCAGCCTCAGGGCGTTGTGTCTCAAGCTCCGTGAACCTGGGTGGTTCGCTTTGGGCGTCGCTGCTCCAGCTCTGTGAGCCTGGTCAGCCAGCTCAAGAAATCACGCCTCAAGCTCCAAGAGCTTGGGTGGCGCACTTAGGGAGTAACACCTCAAGCTCTTTGAGACTGATTGTCACTCTTAGGGAGTCATGCCTCATGCTCCGGGAGCACGGTTGGAGATCATGGAGCTGCGCCTCAAGCTCATAAAGACTACATGGCACATTCATCATGTCGCGCCTCACGCTCCGGGAGACAAGGTGCGGCGCTCAAGGCGTCGCGCCTTTACCTTTTGGAGCCTAAGTGGCGCTCAAGGCAGTATGCCAAAAGCACGAGGAGCCTCGTGGCATGCTCAATGTGTCGTGCCTCTGGCTTTGGGTGCCATGGTGACGCGCTCACGGTGTTGAAATTAAAAGGTCGTGGAGCTAGGGCGTCGCGCCTCAAGATCATATAGCCTGGGCGGTACTCTATGGGTATCGTTCCTCAAGCTCCAGGAGCCTAGTTTGAGCACTTAAAGGGTCAATCCGATAGCCTGGATGGAACACTCAGGGGTTGTTCCTCAAACTCCAATAGCCTAGATAACACACTTAGGGCATCGCGACTCAAGATCCGAGAGCCTGGGTGGAGCGCTCAAGCATCGCATTTCAAGCTAAGGGAGCCTTGGTGGCGCGCTTAAGGTGTCATTACTCAAGCCCAATTTCCCTTGGTGGCACACATAAGGCGTCGAACCTCAAGCTCCTGGTGCCTGATTTGCCTACTCAAGGCATTGCTTCTCACTCCTATAGCCTTGTTTCTTTACTCAAGGCGTCGCGTGTCAAGCTTTGAGTGACAAGGTGGCACGCTCAGAGCGTCGCGCCTCAGGATCAGGGGCGCTAAGGGCATCATTCCTCAAGATCTTGTAGCCTGGGTGGCGCTAACAGCGTCGAGCCACAAGCTCCAGTATCATGGGTTGCGCTCAATGCGCTGCGTCTCAAACAGAAGTTGCCTGGGTGGTAAACTTAGAGCTTCGTGCCTCAAGCACCGAGTGCCTTGGTGGCGTGCCCATGGCATCGCGGCTGAGGATCTAGGAGACTTGTTAGTGCCTCAGGGCGTTGCGCCTCAAGTTCTTTTAACATGCCCCGCTCATTTAGAAAATCGTCCCTCAAGCTTTGGGACCCAGGTTTGCACGCTCAGGGCGTCGCACCTCAAGATCCTATAGCTAGGTTTTCGTGCTCAAGGCATCACGCCGAAAGCCTTGAGGGAGCTGGGGTGGCGCGTTCATGAAGTCGTACCTCAACATCTGTGAGCCAAGGTGGCGTGCTCAGGGCATCATAATGCAGGATTCATTAGCCTGAGTGGTGATCAAGGCGCTGCGCCTGAAGCTTTAGGATCATAGGTCGCACGCTCAGGACGCTGCTCCACAAGCTCAAGAACCCTTGGTGGTGGCTCAGGGTGTTGCGCCTCAAGATCTTAGAGCCTAGGTTTTATTTTGGGGTATCGTACCTCAAGATCTAGGAGCATGGGTGGTGAGCTGAAGCCAAGATCCACAAGATCAAGGAGCCTCGGGGCGCTGCACCTCAAGCACAAAGAGCATTGGTGGCAGAGATAGAGCTTCATGCCTCAAGCTTCGTGTGCCAGGGTTTCACACTCAGGACGTCGCGCCTCAGGATTTGAGAGCCTAGGTAGGGAGCTCATGGCGTCGTGACTCTAGCTCAGAAATCGTAGTTGGTGCACTCAGGGCATTGCGCCTCAAGCTCCGGGAGCTAGGATGGTGCTCTTCAAGCACCGAGAGCCTTGGTGGAGCTCTCCAGCTATCATCTTTTAAGATTTTAATGCCTTGTTGGTTTGCTTAGCGCATTACGCCACAAGCTATGCGATCCTTGCATGTATGCTCAAGGCATTTTACCTCAATCTGCGAGTGCTTGGTTGGATCTCAATGGAATGTGCATCAAGATCCGAGTTGTTCGAAAATGCTCAGGCGCTGCGCCTCAAGCTGCACGATCCTTTTTGGTGCACTCAAGGAGTCATGCATAAAGCTCATGTAGCCTAGGTAGTGCGCTTAGGGCATCATACCTGAAGCCCCAGGAGCGTAGTTGGTGTGCTCAAGGCAACGCATATCAACTTACGTGGGGCTGGGGGTGATCAAAAAGTGTATTAGTCAAAAAGGCTTACTTATGCTCATTTATGTGTACTCCTAGGACGTCAAAGAGAAGGAAGACGAGGAATTGAATCAGATGCACTGAATGCCTTTGCCCTGGTAGAAAGAAAAGAAGGTGTTGCTATTGATTGAATAAGGAAGAATATAACCTCAAGCGGACCATAGTAGGTTTTTCCGCAGTCAAATTACTAATTTAAAGAAATTATTGATAGCTTAATCTATTGATTGCCCTTTCTTTGTTCTTTCCTGAGGTAAGTGACTCACACTAAGCCCTTCTTACTTACTTATGCAGATTCATATCCTTCTTTTTTTAAGAGATTAGTTGTAAGGGCTGAAGATCGAGCTCATGCTTTTTTTGGGCTTCTATAAGGATTTACCTATGAGTTATCTAGAGAAGGGGTAATTGACTTCCTCCCTTCAATCTTTATTTCAAGTGGGAGGGAAAAGACTTTTACTCTTTATGGTCTGATTTCAACTTTTATCAAATCATCTATTTTTGAACTTCAAGCCTTGCAAGCTTTCGATGTCTTGCATTCATTTCTGTCTCCTTTTAAGGTAGAGTGTACCTGGTACCTATAGGAACCCCCTAATCTGATGGGGGGAATTCCTATGAAAGAGGTTCAGTTGGAAGGAGCGATAGAAGAGATCGCCTCATTCAATAGGAAACCTTTAGGCATTTTCTAGCTTTGTCTTAGTAGGGTCTCTTCATAGGGTCTCTTCATTTATTGAGTAAGCTTGGCTTTTTGTTTTGGTATATAGAATAGAGTCTTCCGTATAGCTAGTCTTCTGACTTGCAGTTCCTCAAGCTCCGGGAGCCTAGGTTGAGCGCTTAAAGGGTCACTCCGATAGCCTGGATGGAACACTCAGGGTGTCGTGCCTCAAACTCCAATAGCCTGGGTGGCACACTTAGGGCATCGCGACTGAAGATCCGAGAGCCTGAATGGAGCAATCAAGCATCGCATTTCAAGCTTAGGGAGCCTTATTGGCACGCTTAGGGCGTCATTACACAAGCCCCATTACCCTTGGTGGCACACATAAGGCGTCGAGCCTCAAGCTCCTGGTGCCTTGTTTTCCCACTCAGGGCAATGCTTCTCAATCTCCTATAGCCTGGTTTTTTTTTCTCAAGGCGTCGCGAGTCGAGATCTATGTACCTAGGTGGCACGCTTAGAGCATCGCGCCTCGGGATCAGGGGCGCTAAGGGTATCATTCCTCAGCTCCAGGATCATC
>JAPXVU010000031.1:0-64240 GCA_027789145.1 Solanum arcanum
GTCGGTCGTTCGTGTGTGCGGCCCAACGGCGATGATGGCATGCCACACCTGACGTCGTTCGTCCGAGTGTGCTATCTTAAGGCGGTGATGGCATGTCACGCTCGATATTGTTTGACCATGCGTGCAGTCCAAGGGCGGTGATGTCATGCCACGCCTGACATCGCACGACCGTGTGTGCAGTAGAAGGGAGGTTATGTCATGCCACGCCCGATGTGGTGCGGGCGTGTGTGCTGGACAAGGGGGGTGATGGCATGCAACGCCCGATGTTACCGCCCGTGTGTGCTGTCAAGGCGGTTATTTCATCTGCGCCCAATGTCGTTCGGCCGTGCTTGCGATCGAGGCGAGATGTCATACCCGCCCAGCGTCGTTTGGCCGTGTGTGCTATCAAGAAGCGGTGATGTCATACCCACGCCGCGGCGTTGTCGACCGTCGCGTGCGATCCAATGTAGGTGATGTCATGCCATGCGGACATCGTTCGACCATGTGTTCTACCAGCGGCGATGATGGCATGCCCGCGAGGCGTCGTTCGGCGAGTGTCTTTGTCAAAGCGGTGATGGCATGCCACGCCCGGCGTTGTTCGGCCGTGTGTGCTTTCAAAGCGGTGATGTCATGCCACGCCTATTGTCGTTCGACCGATTGTGCTTCCCAAAGGCTATGATGGCGTGCCATGCCCGACATCGTTCGACCGTGTGTGCTGAACAAGGGCAGTGATGTCATGCCACGCCTGACGGAGTCTGACCGTGTGTCTTTGTCAAAAGCGGTGATGGCATGTCACGCCCGGCGTCATTCGGCCGTGTGTGCTTTGTCCTAAGGTGGTGATGTCATGCCACGCCCAGCGTCGTTTGACCTTGTGTCTTTGCTTAAAAGCGATGATGGCATACCACGCTGACATCGTTCGGCCGTGTGGTGTCCAAGAAGCGAAGATGTTATCTGAGCCCGATGTAGTCAGGCCGTGTGTGCTTCCTAAGAGGCGGTGATGTCATGCGACTCGGCGTCGTCCGATAGTGTGTATTGTCTAAGAGCGGTGATGTCATGCCACGCTGGCGTTGCCGACCGTGTGTCTTTGTCAAAGCGTTGATGTCATACCACACGCCGATGTTGCCGACCAAGTGTCTTTGTCGAAGCGGTGATGTCATGCCATTCCGGCGTCGTTTGGCCGTTTATGCGCCCCAGCGATGATGGCATCTGCGCTTCGGCGTCGTTCGGCCGTGTGTCTTTGTCGAGGTGGTGATGTCATGCCACACCCGGCGTTACCCGGCCGTGTGTGGTGTCCAAGGCGGTGATGTCATACCACACCCGGCGTTCTTGGCCGTGCCTACGATCGAGGCGGGGATGTCATACCCACGCCCGGCGTCGTTCGGCCGTGTGTGCTATCGAAGCGGTGATGTCATGCCATGCCTGCCGTTGTCCGACCGTGCGTGCAGTCCAAGAGAGGTGATGTCATGCCACGCCCGACATCGTTTGACCATGTGTTCTGCCCAACGGCGATGATGGCATGCCATGCCAGGCGTCGTTTGATGGAGTGTGCTGTCAAAAGGCGGTGATGGCATGTCACGCCCGACGATGTTTGACCGTGCGTGCTTTCCCAAAGGCGGTGATGTCATGCTCGCCTGCGTCAATCGACCATGTGTGTTGCCCAAAGGTGATGATGGCATGCCACGCCCGACGTGGTTCAACCGTGTGTGTTGTCCAAGGACGGTGATGTTGTGTCACGCCCAACGTCGTTCGATCGTGTGTACTGTCCAAAGGCGGTGATATCATGCCACACCCAACGTCGTTCGACCGTGTGTGCTACCCAAAAGCGATGATGGCATGCCATGCCCGACATCGTTCGACCGTGTGAAATTTGTCTAAGAGCGATGATATTATGCCCACGCCCGATGTAGTCCGACCGTTTGTGCGGCCAAAGCGGCGATGTCATGCCACTCTCGGCGTCGGCTCGACAATGTGTCTTGTCTAAGGGCGATGATGTCATGCCATGCACGACTTTGCCGGCCGTGTGTGTTGTCCCGAGCGGTGATGTCACGCCACGCTTCGATGTTCTTGACCGTTTGTCTTTGTCAAAGCGGTGATGTCATTCCACGCCCGATATTGCCCGACCGTGTGTCTTTGTCGAAGCGGTGATGTCGAGCCACTCTCGGCGTCGCCCGGCGGTTTGTACTTTCAAAGGGCGGTGATGTCATACCACGCCGGCGATGCGATCGTGTGTCTTTGTCAAGAAGCGATGATGTCATGCCACGCCCGGCGTTGCCGACCGTTTATCTTTGTCAAGGCGGTGATGTCATACCACGCCCGATGTTGTCGGCCGTATGTGTTGTCAGGCGGTGATGTCATTCCACGGCGGCGTTGCCCGACCGTGTGTCTTTGTCAAGGGTAGTGATGTCATGCCACACCCAGCGTCGATCAACCGTGCATTCGATCCAAAGCGGTGATGTCATGCCACGCTGGCGTCAGCCGACCATGTGTCTTTGTCGATAAGCGATGATGTCATGCCAAGCCCGGCGTTACCCGACCATGTCTTTGTCGAGGCGGTGTTGTCATGCCAAGCCCGGCGTCGTTTGACCGTTTGTCTTTGCCCAGCGATGATGGCATCTGCGCCCGGCGTCGTTCGGCCGTGTGTCTTTGTCGAAGCGATTATGTCATGCCACGCCCGGCGTTGCCGGCCGTGCATCACGATCCATGGCGGTGATGTCAAATCCCGCTTCGATGTCGTTCGACTATGTGTCTTGCCCAAAGCGGTGATGACATCTCACGCTGGCGTTGTTTGGCCGTGTTTGCCATCGAGGCTATGATGGCATGCCACGCTAACGTCGTTCGGCCGTGTGTCTTTGCCTAAAGCGATGATGGCTTGCCACACGATGTTGTTCGGCCGTGTGTGCTGCCAAAGCGATGATGGCATGCCACGCTCGACCTCGTTGGCCGTGTGTCTTTGTCAAAGGGTGATGTCATGCCCGCCCAACATCGTTCGACCGTTTGTGCTACCAGCGATGATGGCATGCAGCGCTGGCGTCATCGGCCGTGCGTCGCGATCAAAGCGGTGATGTCATCCACGCCCGGCGTTACCCGGCCGTGTGTTACGTCGAAGCGGTGATGTCATACCACACCGGCGTCGTCCGACCGTGCGTCTGCGATAAAGGAGGTGATGTCATGCAACACCGATGTCGTTCGGCCGTGTGTCTTTGCCCAGCGGCGATGATGGCATGCCACGCCCGACATCGTTCGGCCGAGTGTCTTTGTCGAAAGCGGTGATGGCATATCACGCCAGGCGTTGTTTGACCATGCATGTAGTCGAGGCGGTGATGTCATGCAATGCCCAGCGTCGTTCGATCGTGTGTCTTTGTCGAGAGGTGATGTCATGCCCACGCTGGCGTCGTTCGACCTTGCGTCGCGATCAAAGCGGTGATGTCATCCACGCCCGATGTTGCCGACCGTGTGTTCTGTCCAATGGCGGTGATGTCATGCCACACGCGACGTCGTCCGACCGTGCGTGCAGTAAAAGGGAGGTGATGTCATGCAACACCCGATGTCGTTCGACCGTGTGTGCTACCCAACGGCGATGATGGCATGCCACACCCGACGTCGTTCGACCGAGTCTGCTGTCCAAAGGCGGTGATTGCATGTCACGCCCGATGTCGTTCGACCGTGCATGCAGTCCAAGGGCGGTGATGTCATGCCATGCCCAATGTCGTTCGATCGTGTGTGCTTTCTAAGGGAGGTTATGTCATGCCACGCCCGACGTCGTCCGACCGTGT
Source organism: Solanum arcanum (assembly GCA_027789145.1). NCBI lineage: Eukaryota > Viridiplantae > Streptophyta > Magnoliopsida > Solanales > Solanaceae > Solanum > Solanum arcanum. The sequence goes on from JAPXVU010000031.1 coordinate 3,753, forward strand.
GTGGTGTCCAAGGGCGGTGATGGCATGCCACATCCGATGTCGTCTGACCATGCGTGCAGTCCAAGGGCGGTTATGTCATGGCACCTCCAACGTCGTTCGACCGTGTGTGTTGTCCAAGGGCGGTGATGTTATACCCACGCTGATGTCGTTTGAGGTAAGTGCAATCAAGGAGGTGATGTCATGCCACGCCCGGCGTCGTTTGGCGTGTGTGTTGTTCAAGAGGCGGTGAAGGCATATTCGCCCGGCGTCGTCGAACCGTCGTGCGATCAAGAGGCGGTGGTGGCATGTAATGCCCGACCGTTCGGCCGTGGAGTCTTTGTCAAAAGGCGGTGATGTCATGCCACGCCCAACGTCGTTTGATCGTGTGTGCTGCCCAAAGGCGATGATGGAATACCACGCCCGACGTCGTTCGACCGTGTGTGCTATCCAAAGGCGGTGATGTCATGCCACGCCTGACGTTGCCGACCGTGTGTGATGTCCAAGGGTGGTGATGTCATGCCACGCCCGACGTCGTTCGATTATGCGTGCAGTTTAAGAGAGGTGATGTCATGCCACACCAAACATTGTTTGACCGTTTGTGCTGTCCAAAGGCAGTGATGGCATGTCACGCCCGACGTCGTTCGACCATGCGTGCGATCGAAGCGGTGACCTCATCCCCCGCCCAACGTCGTTTGACCGTGTGTGTTGTCCAAGGAAGGTGATGTCATGCCACGCCCGACGTTGTTTGACCGTGTGTGCTGCCCAAAGGCGATGATGGAATGCCACGCCTGACGTCGTTCGACAAAGTGTGCTGTCCTAAGGCGGTGATGTCATGCCACGCCCGACGTTGAAAAATCGTGTGTGCTTTCCAAGGGCGGTGATGTCATGCCACGCCCGACGTTGTTCGACCGTGCGTGCAATTTAAGGGAGGTAATGTCATGCCACGCAGCGTCGTTCGGCCGTGTGTTACGCCCAGCGCCCGATGATGGCATGCCACACCCGACATCGTTCGACCAGTGTCTTTGTCAAAGCGGTGATGTCATGCCACGCCCAGCGGCGTCGACCGTGTGTCTTGTCGAGGAGGTGATGGCATTCCATGCGACATAGCCGTATGTGTTACGTCAAAGGGCGGTGATGTCATGCCATGCCCTTTATTGCCGTCCGTGTGTGCTTTCTGAGGGCGGTGATGTCATGCCACGCCCGACGTCCTCCGACCGTGCGTGCAGTCCAAGGGCGGTGATGTTATGCCGTGTCCGACGTCGTCCAACCGTGCGTGTAGTCCTAGGGCGGTTATGGCATGTCATGCGACTTCGCCCATTGCGTGTCTTTGTCAAAAGCGGTGATGTCATGCCACACCGAGCGTCGTTTGACCGTGTGTCTTTGCCCAAAAGCGATGATGGAATGCCACGCCCGACATCGTTTGATCGTGTGTCTTGTCAAAGCGGTTATCTCGTACCACGCCGCGATGTAATTCGGCCGTGTGTCTTTGCACAAAGCGGTGATGTCATCTGCGCCCAATGGCGTCCGACAATGTGTCTTGTCAAGGCGGTGATGTCATGCCACGCCCGTTGTTGCCGACCGTGTGTGCTGTCCAAGGGCGGTGATGTCATTCCAAGCCCAACGTTGCCGACCGTGTGTGCTGTCCAAGGGCAGTGATTTGATGCCATGCCCAACGTCGAACCGTATGTTCTTTCCAAAGGCGGTGATGGCATGTCATGCCTGCCGTCGTTCGATCGTGTTTGCCGTCCAAGGGCTATGATAGCATGCCACGCCTGACGTCGTTCGACCATGTGTGCTTCCCAAAGGCGATGATGGCATGCCACGCCTGACGTCGTTCGACCGTGTGTGCTGTCAAAGCGGTGATGGCATGTCACGCCAGGCGTCGTTCGGCCGTGTGTCTTGCCCAAAAGCGATGATGGCATGCCATACCGGCGTCGTTGATCGTGTGTCTTTGTCGAAGCGGTGAGTCATGCCACGCTGGCGTCGTTCGAATGTGTACCGTCAAAAGCGGTGATGTCATGCCACGCGCCCGATGTTGCCCGACCGTGTGTCTTTGTCGAGGCGGTGATGTTATGCCACGCCCGACGTTGCCGACCGTGTGTGTTGTCCAAGGGCGGTGATGTCATGCCACGCCCGACGTCGTCTAACCGTGTGTGCTTTCCAAAGGTAGTGATGGCATGTCATGCATGCCGTCATTTCACCATGTTTGCCGTCCAAGGTCTTTGATGGAATGCCACGCCCGACGTCGTTCGACTGTGTGTACTGCCCAAAGGCGATGATTACATGCCACGCCCGACGTCGTTCGACCTTGTATGCTGTCCAAAGTCGATGATGGAAAGCCACACCCGACGTCGTTCGACCGTGTTTGCCGTCCAAGGGCTATGATGGCATGCCACGCCTGACGTCGTTCTACCGTGTGTGCTGCCCAAAGGCGATGATGGAAAGCCACGCCCGACGTCGTTCGACCGTGTGTGCTGTCCAAGAGCGGTGATTTCTTGCAACTCCTGACGTCGATCGACCGTGAGTGCCGTCCCAAGGCTTTGATGGCATGTCACGCTCGATGATGTTCGATCGTGTGTGTTGTCTAAAGGCGGTGATGTCATGCCACGCCTGACGTCGTTTGACCGTGTGTGATGCCCAAAGGCGATGATGGAATGCCACGCCCGACGTCGTCCGGTATGCATCTTTGTCGGCGGTGATGTTATACCACCCCCGGCGTTACCCGATCGTGTGTCTTTGTCTAAGAAGCGGTGATGTTAGGCCACACGGCGTCGTCCGGCCGTGCATCTGATCGAGCGGTGATGTCATGCCACGCCGGCGTTACCCGACCGTGTGTGCGGTCAAAGCGATGATGTCATGCCCACGCCCGAAGTCGTCGGCTGTCGCGGCGATCGATGGAGGTGATATCTTGCCAAGGCGGCGTCGTTCAATCGTGTGTCTTCGCCCAGCGGCGAACATGGCATGCCCACGGTAGCGTCGTTCGGCCAGTGTCTTTGTCAGCGGTTATGGCATATCACGCCCGATGTCGTTATTTGTCGTGCGATCCATGGCGGTGATGTCATGCCACGCCCGGCGTCGTTCGATCGTGTGTCTTTGTCCAAGAAGCGATGTCATACCACGCCCGGCGTTACCGACCGTTTGTCTTTGTCAAAGGCGGTGTTGTCATATCACGCCCGGCGTTGCGATCGTGTGTGCTACCTAAGAAGCGGTGATGTTAGGCCACGCCCGATGTCGTCCGACCATGCGGTCAAGGAGGTGATGTCATGCCCACGTCAGCGTTACCCGGCCGTGTGTGCGGTCCAAGGGCGGTTATGTTATGCCATGCCCGAAGTCGTCTGACCGTGCAAGTAGTTCAAAGGAGGTGATATTATGCCACGCCTGACGTCGTTCGATCGTGTATGCTGCCCAATAGCGATGATTGCATGCCACGCTTGACGTCGATCGACCGTGTGTGTTGTCCAAGGGAGGTGATTTCATGCCACGCCCGTTGTCGTCGGCCGTGTGTCTTTGTTGAAGAAGCGATGATGGCATGCCATGCGGCGTCGTTCGATCGTGTGTCTTTGTCAAGAGGTGGTGATGTCATGTCACATCCACATCGTTCGGCCGTGTGTGATATCAAAGGTTGTGATGTCATGCCACGCCCAGCGTCGTTCGATCGTGTGTCTTTGCCCAAAGGCGATGATGGCATGCCACGCCCGACATCGTTCGACCGTGTGTGCTGTCCAAGGGCGGTGATGTCATGCCACACTTGACGTAGTCCGACCGTGTGTGCTATCGAAAGGCGGTGATGGGATGTCACGCCCGACGTCGTTCGATCGTGTGTCTTTGTCAAAGCGGTGATGTCATGCAACGTCAGCGTCGTTCGACCGTGTGTCTGCCCTAGGCGATGATGCCATACCACGCCCGATATCAGTGATCGTGTGTCTTTGTCCAAGGAGGTGATGTCATGCCATGCCCGGCGTGGTCGACCATGTGTCTTTGTCAAGAAGTGATGGAATATCACGCCCGGCGTCATTCGATCTTGTGTCTTTGTCAAAAGCGATGATGTCATGCAGCGCCCAACGTCGTTCGGCCGTGTGTCTTTGCCCAAAGCGATGATGACATCCACACCCGACTTCATTCGACCGTGTGTGTTGTCCAGCAGCGGGGATAAAATGCCACGCCCGATGTAGTCCTACCATGTGTGTTGCCCAAGGCGGTGATGTCATGCCACTCGGCGTCGTCAGGCAATGTGTCTTGTCCATGAGCTGTGAAGTCATGCCACGCTTGATGTTGCCGACTGTGTATGTTGTCCATGGGCGGTGATGTCATGCCACACCCGTCGTCATCCGACCGTGTGTGTTGTCCAAGGGCAGTGATGGAGTATCACGCCCGATGTTGCCGATCGCGTGTGCTGTCCAAGGGCGATAATATCATGCCACACCCGACGTTGTTCGACCATGTGTGTTGTCCAAGGGCGGTGATGTCATCCACGCCCGGCGTCGTTCATTGTGTGCGATCGAGGAAAGGTGATGTCATGCCACGCTGGCGTCGCTTTACCGTGGGTGCTTTGCCCAGCGGCGATAATGGCATACCCGCGCCCGATGTCATTCGGCCAGTGTCTTTGTCAAAAGGCGGTGATGGCATGTCACGCTCGATGTTGTTCGACCGTGTGTGTAGTCCAAAGTCGGTGATGTCATGCCACGCCCAACATCGCTCGACCTTGTGTTGTGCCCATAGGCGATGTTGGCATGCCACGCCCGGCGTCGATTGATCGTGTGTCTTTGTCGAGGCGTTGATGTCATGTCACGTCCCGTCGTTCGGCCGTGTGTGATGTCAAAGGTGGTGATGTCATGCCACGCCCAACGTCGTTCGATCGTGTGTGTTGTCCAAAAGCGATGATGGCATGCCACGCCCGACATCATTCGACCGTGTGTGCTGTCCAAGGGCGGTGATGTCATGCCACACTTGACGTAGTCCTACCGTGTGTCTTTGTCGAAAGCGGTGATTGCATGTCACGCCCGGCGTCGTTCCACCGTGTGTCTTTGTCAAAGGTAGTGATGTCATGGAGCGCCCAACATCGTTCGATCGTGTGTCTTTGCCCTAAGCCGATGATGCCATACCCGCGCCCGATATCATCGATCGTGTGTCTTTGTCAAGGCGGTGATATAATGCCACGCCCGATGTAGTCCTACCATGTGTCTTTGCCTAAGGCGGTGATGTCATACCACTCCGGCGTCGTCCGGCGAGTGTGCTTTGTCCAAGAGCGGTGATGTCATGCAACACCTGGCGTTATCGGCGTGTGTCTTTGTCGAGGCGGTGATATCATGCCATGCCGTCGTCGTCCCGACCGTGTGTGTTGTCGAAGCGATGATGGAATATTCGCCCGGCGTTACCCGACCTTGTGTCTTTGTCCCAGCGGTGATGTCATACCACGCTGGCGTCGTTCGGCCGTCGTCTGCGATCAAAGCGGCGATGGCATGTCATGCGGACCGTTTGTCGTGTCGGTGCCCAAAAGCGATGATGGAATGCCACGCCCGGCGTCGTTCGGCCGTGTGTCTTGTCAAAGCGGTGATTTCATACCACGCCCGGCGTAGTCCGACTATGTGTGTTACCGAGGCGGTGATGTCATCTGGCGCTGGCGTCGTCCGGCCGTGTGTGTTGTCGAGGAGTGATGTAATGCCACGCCGCGATGTTACCAAGCGGTGTGTTACTGTCAGAAGCGATGATGTCATACCACGCCCGATGTATCGACCGAGTGTGCTTTGTCAAAGGCGGTGATGTCATGCCACGCTCGGCGTTACCCGACCGTGTGTGTTGTCGAGGCGGTGATGTCATGCAACGCCCGGCGTCGTCAAACCGTGTGTGCTTTCAGCGGCGGAGATGGAATGCTCGCCCGGCGTCGTTCGAGCGTGTTTGCTGCCCAAAGCGATGATGGCATGCCACGCCCGGCGTCGTTCCAACGTGTGTGCGATGTCAAAGTCGGTGATCGCATGTCACGCCCTAACGTCGTTTGACGTGTGTGATGCCCAAAGCGATGATGGAATACCACGCCCGGCGTCGTCCGGCGTGTGTCTTTGTCAAGGCGGTGATGTCATGCCACGCCCGGCGGTACGATCGTGTGTCTTTGTCAAAGGAGGTGATGTCTTACCACGCCCGATGTTGCCAACCGTTTGTGCTTTCCAAGGGCGGTGATGTAATGTCACGCCCGACATTGCCGATCGTGTGTGTAGTCTAAGGGCGGTGATGTTGAAACCACGCCCGGCGTCGTCGGACGTGCGTGAAGTCAAAGCGGTGATGTCATGCCAGGCTTCGATGTCGTCCGACCGTGCATGCGATCGAAGCGGTGATGTCATGCCACGCTCGGCGTTACCCGACCGTGTGTCGCGGGCCAAAGCGATGATGTCAATCCACGCCCGGCGTCGTCCGATCGTGCGTCGCGATCAAAGGAGGTGATGTAATGCAGCGCGGCGTCGTTCGATCGTGTGTGCTCCCAACCGCGATGATGGATGCCACACAGCGTCGTTCGATCGTCGCGTGCGATCGAGGCGGTGATGTCATGCCACGCCTGACGTCAATCGACCGTGTGTGCTGTTCAAGGGAGGTGGTGTCATGCCACGCCCGTCGTCGTCTAACCGTGTGTCTTTGTCAAGGGCGTGATTTCATGCCCGCGTCCGATGTTGCCCGATCGTGTGTCTTTGTCAAAGGCGGTGATGTCATACCACGCTCGGCGTAGTCCGGCCGTCGCGTCGCGATCAAAGCGGTGATATCATTCCACGCCCGACGTTGTTCGACCATGTGTGCTGTCCAAGGGCGGTGATGTCATGCCATGCCCGACGTCGTCCGACTCTGTGTGCAGTCCAAGGGAGGTGATGTCATGCCATGCCTGACGCCGTTTGACCATTGGTGCTGCCCAAATGCGATGATGGCATGCCACGCCCGATGTCGTTCGACCGAGTTTGCTATCAAATGGCGGTGTTGGCATGTCACGCTCGACGTTGTTCGACCGTGTGTGTAGTCTAAAGGCGGTGATGTCATGTCACGCCCAACGTCGCTCGACCATGTGTGCTGCCCAAAGAAGATGATGGAATGCCACGCCCAACGTCGTTCGATCGTGTGTGCTGTCCAAGGGCGGTGATGTCATGTCACGTCCCACGTCGTTCGACCATGTGTGATGTCAAAAGGTGGTGATGTCATGCCACGCCCTACGTCATTCGATCGTGTGTGCTACCCAAAGGCGATGATGGCATGCCACGCCCGACATCGTTCGACCGTGTGTTCTGTCCAAGGGCGGTGATGTCATTCCACGCCCGATGTAGTCACACCATGTGTGCTGCCCAAGGGCAGTGATGTCATGCCACGCCCGACGTAGTCCGACCGTGTGTGCTGTCCAAAGGCGGTGATGGCATGTCACGCCCGACGTCGTTCGACCATGTGTATTGTCCAAAGGAGGTGATGTCATGCAACGCCCAACGTCGTTCGACCGTGTGTCTTTGCCTAAAGCGATGATGGCATGCCACGCCCGACATCATTCGGCCGTGTGTCTGTCAAAGCGGTGATATAATGCCACGCCCGATGTAGTCCTACCATGTGCTGCCCAAAGCGGTGATGTCATGCCACTCCGGCGTCGTCCGACAATGTGTCTTGTCAAGAGGCGGTGATGTCATGCCATGCCTGGCGTTACCCGGCTGTGTGTCTTTGTCGAGGCGGTGATGGCATGCCACGTCGTTGTTGTCCGACCATGTGTCTTGTCAAGAAGCGATAATGTCGAGCCACGCCCGATGTAGTCCGGCCGTGTGTGTCTTGTCAGCGGCGGTGATGGCATGTCACGCCAGGCGTCGTTCGGCCCGAGTGTCTTTGTCGAAGCGGTGATGTCATGCCACGCCCAGCGTTATTCGACCTTGTGTGGTGCTTAAAGGAGATGATGGCATGCCACGCCCGACATCGTTCGACCGTGTGAGCTGTCCAAGGGCGGTGATATTATGCCACGCCCGATGTAGTTTGACCGTTTGTCTTTGCCCGAGGCGGTGAATGTCATTCCACTCCGGCGTCGTCCGGCGATTATCTTGTCGAAGCGATGATGTCATGCCACGCTTGACGTTGCCTACTGTGTGCTGCCCTAGGGCGATGATGTCATGCCACGCCCAATGTCGTCCTACCGTGCGTGCAGTCAAAGGGCTATGATGGCATGCCACGCCTGACGTCGTTCGACAGTGTGTGCTGCCCAAAGGCGATGATGGCATGCCACGCCCGACGTCGTTCGACCGTGTATGTTGTCCAAAGGCGGAGAGGTTATGCCAGGCCCGATGTAATCCGACCGTGTGTGCTTCCCAAGGGCGGTGATGTCATGCCACTCTCGACGTCGCCCGGCAGTGTGTCTTGTCCCAGAAAGTGTGATGTCATGCTACGCTGGCGTTGCCCGGCCGTGTGTCTTTGTCTAATGGCGGTGATGCCATATCACGCTTGATGTTGCCGGCCGTGTGTCTTTGTCAAGGCGGTGATGTCATACCACGCCCGATGTTGCCGACCGTTTGTCTTTGTCTAAGAGCGGTGATGTCATGCCATGCCCGATGTTGCCCGATCGTGTGTGTTGTCAAAGCGGTGATGTCATTCCACGCCCGATGTTCGGCGTGTGTCTTTGTCAAAGCGGTGATATCATGCCACGCCCAGCGTCGTCAACCGTGCGTTTAGTCGAAGCGGTGATGTTATGCCACGCTGGCGATCGCCGACCGTGTGTCTTTGTCCAGCGGTGATGTCATGCCACGCCCGATGTTGCGACCATGTGTGTTTTGAAGGCGGTGATGTCATGCCAAGCCCGACGTCATTTGTCCGTTTGTGCTGCCCAATGGAGATGATGGCATTCAACGACCAATGTCGTTCGACCGTGTGTACTGTCTAAGTGTGGTGATGTCATGCCACGCCCGATGTTGTCGACCGTGCATGTAGTCCAAGGGCGTTGATGTCAAGTCATGCCCGACGTCGTTCGACCGTGTGTGCTGCCCAGGCGATGATTACATGTCACGCCTAACGTTTTTTGACCGTGTCTGCCATCCAAGGGCTATAATGGCATGCCACGCCCAACGTCGTTCGATCGTGTGAGCTGCCCAAAGGTGATGATGGCATGCCACACCTGACGTTTTTCGACCGTGTGTGATGCCCAAAGGCGATGATGGCATGCCATGCTTGACCTCGTTTGACCGTATGTCTTTGTCAAAGGGTGATGTCATACCACGCCCAAAATCGTTCGGCCGTGTGTCTTTGCCCAAAAGCGATGATGGCATCTGGCGCCCGGCGTTACCCGGCCGTGTTTCTTTGTCAAAGAGCGGTGATGTCATACCACACCCGGCGTCATCCGGCCGTGCGTGCGATCTGAGGAGGTGATTTCATGCCACACCGATGTCGTTCGGCCGTGTGTCTTTGCCCAGCAGCGATGATGGCATGCCACACCTGGCGTCGTTCGATCGAGTGTCTTTGTCCAAAGCGGTGATGGCATGTAACGCCCGACATCGTTCGGCCGTGTCGGTATCGAAGCGATGATATTATGCCACGCCCGATGTAGTCGACCGTTTGTGCGGCCCAAAGCGGTGATGTCATGCCACTCTCGGCGTCGCCCGGCGGTGTGTCTTTGTCTGGGGCGATGATGTCATGCCATTCCAGACGTTGCCGACCGTGTGTGTTTTCCAAGGGCGGTGATGTCATGCCACGCTAGATGTTGTTGACCGTTTGTGCTGTCCAAGGGCGGTGATGTCATGACACGCCCGATATTGCCCGACCGTGTATCTTTGTCCAGAAGCGGTGATGTCATGCCTCTCGGCGTCGCCCGAGCAATGTGTACTTTCTAAGGGCGGTGATGTCATGCCACGCCCGGCGATGCGATCGTGTGTGCGTCAAGAAGCGATGATGTCATACCACGCCCGGCGTTGCCGTCCGTTTATGTTGTCGAAGCGGTAATGTCATGCCACGCCGATGTTGTTGACCGTATGTCTTTGTCCAAGACGGTGATGTCATTCCACGGTCGGCGTTGCCGGCCGTGTGTCTTTGTCTAAGAACGTGATGTCATGCCACGCCCAGCGTCGTCAGCCGTGCATTGATCAAGGTGGTGATGTCATGCCATGCTTGGCGTCCTTGACCGTGTATCTTTGTCGGCGATGATGTCATGCCAAGCCCAACATTGGCGACCATGTCTTTGCCCAAGGAGGTGATGTCATGTCAAGCCGGCGTTGTTTGACCGTTTGTCTTGCCCAAAGCGATGATGGCATCTGCGCCCGGCGTCGTTCGGCCGTGTGTCTTTGTCGAAGCGGTGATGTCATGCGCGCCCGATATTGCCGGACCGTGTATCTTTGTCCAAGCGGTGATGTCATGCCTCTCTCGACGTCGCCCGACAATGTGTACTTTCTAAGGACAGTGATGTCATGCCACGCCCGACGATGCCGATCGTGTGTGATGTCCAAGGGCGGTTATGTCATGCCACGCCCGATGATGCCGACCGTGCGTGCAGTCCATGGGCGGTGATGTCAATTCACGCTCGATGTCGTTCGACTATGTGTGCTGCCCAAAGGCGGTGATGACATGTCACGCTGGCGTCGTTTGGCCGTGTTTGCCATCGAGGCTATGATGGCATGCCCGCCCAGCGTCGTTAGATCGTGTGTCTTGCCTAAAAGCGATGATGGCTTACCCACATCGATGTTGTTCGGCCGTGTGTGTTGCGAAAGCGATGATGGCATGCCACGCTCGACCTCATTTGACCGTGTGTCTTTGTCAAAGGGTGATGTCATGCCCGCGCCCAACATCGTTCGGCCGTGTGTGCTTTGCCCAAAGCGATGATGGCATGCCACACCAGGACGTTGTTTGACCGTGCATGTAGTCGAAGCGGTGATGTCATGCAATGCCCAGCGTCGTTCGATTGTGTGTCTTTGTCAAGGGAGGTGATTTCATGCCACGCCCGGCGTTACCAGGCCGTGTGTGCTATCGAAGCGGTGATGTCATGCCACGCCCGGCGTCGTCCGGCCGTGCGTCTGCGATACAAGGAAGGTGATGTCATGCCACAGCGGATGTCGTTTCCTTTGTGTGTCTTTGCTCAGCGGCGATGATGACATACCACGCCGGCGTCGTTCGGCCGATCTGCTGTCAAAGCGGTGATGGCATGTCACGCCCGATGTCGTTCGACCATGCATGCGATCGAAGCGGTGATGTCATGTCATGCCCAGCGTCGTTCGATCGTGTGTCTTTGTCTAAGGAGGTAATGTCATGCCCACGCCGCGGCGTCGTCCGGCCGTGTGTGGTGTCAAAGGCGGTGATGGCATGCCACATCCGATGTCGTCCGACCATGCGTGCGATCCCAGCGGTGATGTCATGCCACCTCCAGCGTCGTTCGGCCGTGTGTGTTGTCAAGGCGGAGATGTTATGCCACGCTGCCTCGTTTGAGGTAAGTGCAATCAAGGAGGTGATGTCATACCCACGCTGGCGTCGTTTGACCGTGTGTGTTGTTCAAGAAGCGGTGAAGGCATGTTCGCCCGGCGTGCGTCATCGTGCGTGCGATCAAGGAGGTGATGTCATGACACACCCAACATCGTTTGACCGTGTGTCTTTGCCCAAAGCGATGATGGAATACCACGCCCGGCGTCGTTCGGCCGTGTGTGCTATCAAAAGCGGTGATGTCATGCCCGCGCTTGGCGTTGCCGGCCGTGTGTGATGTCGAAGGCGGTGATGTCATACCACGCCCGGCGTCGTTCGATCATGCGTGCGATTTAAGGAGGTGATGTCATACCACACCCGGCGTTGTTTGACCGTGTGTGCTGTCCAAAGGCAGTTATGGCATGTCACGCCCACGTCGTTCGACCATGCGTGCAGTCCAAGGGCGGTGATCTCATGCCACGCCAATGTCGTTTGACCGTGTGTGTTGTCCAAGGAAGGTGATGTCATGCCACGCCCGACGTCGTTTGTCCGTGTGTGCTACCTAAAGGCGATGATGGAATGCCACGCCCGACGTCGTTCGACCGTGTGTCTTTGTCCTAAAGCGGTGATGTCATGCCACGCTTCGATGTTGGCGACCGTGTGTGCTTTCAAGAAGCGGTGATGTCATGCCACGCCCGGCGTTGTTCGGCCGTCGCGTGCAATTTTAAGCGAGGTTATGTCATGCCACACCCAGCGTCGTTCGGCCGTATGTTACGCCCGGCGGCGATGATGGCATGCCACACGACATCGTTCGGCCAGTGTGCTTTGTCAAAGCGGTGATGTCATGCCACGCCCAGCGTCGTTCGACCGTTTGTCTTTGTCGAAAGCGGTGATGTCATGCCCACGCCCGGCGGCGTCCGGCCGTGTGTCTTTGTCAAGGAGGTGATGGCATTCCATGCCCGAGCATTGCCCATTGTGTGTTCAATCAAAGGCGGTGATGTCATGCCCACGCCCGGCGTTACCCGTCCGTGTGTGCTACGAAGCGGTGATGTCATGCCACGCCCGGCGTCCTCCGGCCGTCGTGCGATCAAAGCGGTGATGTTATCTGCGTGTCGGCGTCGTCCGGCCGTGCGTGTAGTCCTAGAGGCGGTTATGGCATGTCATGCCCGACCGTTCGGCGTGTGTTACGTCCAAAGCGGTGATGTCATACCACACGCTGGCGTCGTTTAACCATGTCTTTGCCCAAAGCGATGATGGAATACCACGCCCGACATCGTTTGATCGTGTGTCTTTGCCTGAGGCGGTGATGTCATGACCACGCCCAGCGGCGTCCGACCATGTGTATTTTCAAGGGTGGTGATGTCATGCCACGCCCGATGTTGCCCGACCGTGTGTCTTTGTCAAAGGCGGTGATGTCATTCAAGCCCGACAATGCCGGCCGTGTGTCTTTGTCCAAGCGATGATTTCATGCCATGACCAGCGTCGTCAAACCGTGTGTTCTTTCAAAAAGCGGTGATGGCATGTCATACTGCCGTCGTTCGATCGAGTTTGCCGTCAAAGGGCTATGATGGCATGCCCACGCTGGCGTCGTTCGACCGTGTGTTCTTCCAAAGGCGATGATGGCATGCCCCGCCTGACGTCGTTCGACCGTGTGTGCTGTCCAAAGGTGGTGATGTCATGTCACGCTAGATGTCGTTCGACCGTGTGTGCTGCCCAAAGGCGATGATGGCATGCCCACGCCCGGCGTCGTTCGGCCGTGTGTCTTTGTCGAGAGGGTGATGTCATGCCACGCTGGCGTCATTCGAATGTGTGTGCCGTCAATGGCGGTGATGTCATGCCACGCCCGATGTTGCCGACCGTGTGTGCTGTCGAGGCGGTGATGTCATGCCACGCCCAGCGTTACCCGACCGTGTGTGTTGTCAAGAGCGGTGATGTCATACCACGCCCGGCGTCGTCAAGCCGTGGGTGCTTTCGAAAGTCTTTGATGGCATGTCATGCATCTGCGTCGTTCGGCCGTGTTTGTCGTCCAAGGGCTATGATGCAATGCCACGCCCGGCGTCGTTCGGCCGTGTGTGTCTTGCCCAAAGCGATGATTGCATGCCACGCCCGGCGTCGTTCGACCTTGTGTCTTTGTCAAAGTCGATGATGGAAAGCCACGCCCGGCGTCGTTCGGCCGTGTTTGCCGTCGAGGCTATGATGGCATCTGCGCCCTGCGTCGTTCTACCGTGTGTGCTGCCCAAAGGGGATGATGGAAAGCCATGCCCGACGTCGTTCGACCGTGTGTGCTGTCCAAGGGCGGTGATGTTATGCCACACCTGACGTCGATCGACCGTGTGTGCCGTCCCAAGGCTGTGATGGAATGTCACGCCCGATGTCGTTCGATCGTGTGTGTTGTCTAAAGGCGGTGATGTCATATCACGCCTGACGTCGTTTTACCGTGTGTGATGCCCAAAGCGATGATGGAATGCCACGCCCGGCGTCGTCCCGGCGTGTGTATCTTGTCAAGGCGGTGATGTTATACCAACCCGGCGTTGCGATCGTGTGTCTTTGTCCAGAAGCGGTGATGTCATACCACGCCCGGCGTTAGCGTCGTTTGTCTTTGTCCAAAGGTAGTGATGTCATGTCACGCCCGGCGTTGCGATCGTGTGTCTTTGTCTAAGAAGCGGTGATGTCGAGCCACACCGGCGTCGTCCGGCCGTGCATGCGATCGAAGCGGTGATGTCATGCCACGCCCGGCGTTGCCGACCGTGTGTCGCGGTCAAAGCGGTGATGTCATGCCGCGCCGAAGTCGTCGGCGTCGCGAGTAGTCGAGGAGGTTATGTAATGCCAAGCTGGCGTCGTTCGATCGTGTGTCTTTGCCCAGCGGCGATGATGGCATGCCACGCTGGCGTCGTTCGGCCAGTGTGCTATCAAAGCGGTGATGGCATATCACGCCCGGCGTCGATCGGCCGTCGCGTGCGATCCATAGGCGGTGATGTCATGCCATGCCCGATGTCGTTCAATCGTGTGTGCGGTCCAAGGGCGGTGAAGTCATGCCACGCCCGACGTTGCTAATCGTTTGTCTTTGTCAAAGCGGTGATGTCATATCACGCCCGGCGTTGCGATCGTGTGTCTTTGTCTAAATCGGTGATGTCGAGGCCACACCCGACGTCATCCGACCGTGCATGCAGTCCAAGGGCGGTGATGTCATGCCACGCCCGACGTTGCCGACCGTGTGTGCGGTCCAAGGGCGGTGATGTAATGCCAAGCCTGACGTCGTTCGATCGTGTGTGCTGCCCAACATCGATGATGGCATGCCACACCTGACGTCGTTCGACCGAGTGTCTTTGTCAAAGCGGTGATGGCATATCACGCCCGGCGTCATTGGCCGTCGTCGTGCGATCCATAAGCGGTGATGTCATACCACGCCCGGCGTTGTTCGATCGTGTGTCTTTGTCGAAGCGGTGATGGCATGCCGCGCCGGCGTTCTTGACCGTTTGTCTTTGTCAAAGCGGTGTTGTAATATCACGCTGGCGTTGCGATCGTGTGTGATGTCTAAGAGCGGTGATGTCGAGGCCACGCTGGCGTCGTCCGACCATGCGATCAAGCGGTGATGTCATACCACCCCAACATTACCCGGCCCGTGTGGCGGTCAAAGCGGTGATGTTATGCCACGCCCAAAGTCGTCGACCGTGCAAGTAGTCAAGGAGGTGATGTTATGCCACGCTGGCGTCGTTCTATTGTGTGTCTTGCCCAGCGGCGATGATTGCATGCCCACGCTGGCGTCGATCGGCCGTGTCTGTTGTCGAGGAGGTGATGTCATGCCCACGCCCGTCGTCGTCGGCCGTGTGTATTGTTCAAGAGGCGATGATGGCGTGCCACGCCCGGCGTTGTTCGATCGTGTGTCTTTGTCCAAGGCGGTGATGTCATGTCACTTCCCACATCGTTCGGCCGTGTGTGATATCAAAGGTTGTGATGTCATGCCACGCCCAGCGTCGTTCGATCGTGTGTCTTTGCCCAAAGCGATGATGGAATGCCACGCCCGACATCGTTCAACCGTGTGTCTTTGTCAAAGGCGGTGATGTCATGCTATGCCCGGCGTAGTCGGCCGTGTGTGCTTTGTCAAACAAGTGATGGCATATCACGCCCGGCGTCGTTGACCGTGTGTGCGATCGAAAGCGGTGATGTCATCTGGCGCCCAGCGTGGATTCGGCCGTGTGTCTTTGCCCAAGCCGATGATGACATGCCACGCGACATCGTTCGGCCGTGTGTCTTTGTCCAAGGCGGTGATAAAATGCCACGCTGATGTAGTCTACCATGTGTGTTGCCAAGGGCGGTGATGTCATGCCACTCCTGACGTCGCCCGACAGTGTGTACTATCCACGGGCGGTGATATCATGCCACGCCTGATGTTGCCGACTGTGTGTGTTGTCCAAGGTTATTGATGTCATGCCACGCCCGTCGTCATCCGACCGTGTGTGTTGTCCAAGGGCAGTGATGGAATATCACGTCCGACGTTGCCGACCGCGTGTCTTTGTCAAAGCGGTGATATCATACCACGCCGGCGTGGATTCGACCATGTGTCTTTGTCGAGGCGGTGAAGTCATGCCACGCCCGGCGTCATCCGGCGTGTATGCGATCGAGAAGGTGATGTCATGCCACGCCCGGCGTCGTTTGATCATAGGTCTTTGCCCAATGGCGATGATGGCATGCCACGCCCGATGTTATTCGGCCGAGTGTCTTTGTCAAAGCGGTGATGGCATGTCACGCTCGATGTTGTTCGGCCGTGTGTGTAGTCAAAGTCGGTGATGTCATACCCGCCCAGCGTCGCTCGGCCGTGTGTCTTTGCCCAAAGCGATGTTGGCATGCCACGCCCGACATTATTCGATCGTGTGTGCTTTGTCTAGAGGCGTTGATGTCATGTCGCGTCCCACGTCGTTCGGCCGTGTGTGATGTCAAAGGTGGTGATGTCGTGCCCACGCCCAGCGTCGTTCGATCGTGTGTCTTTGTCCAGCGATGATGGTATGCCACGCCCGACATCGTTCGGCCGTGTGTCTTTGTCAAGGAGGTGATGTCATGCCACGCTTGATGTAGTCCTACGTGTGTCTTTGTCGAAAGCGGTGATTGCATATCACGCCCGGCGTCGTTCGGCCGTGTGTCTTTGTCAAAGGTAGTGATGTCATCAGCGCCCAACATCGTTCGGCCGTGTGTCTTTGCCCTAAGCCGATGATGCCATGCCACGCCCGATATCATCGATCGTGTGTCTTTGTCAAGAAGCGGTGATATAATGCCACGCCCGATGTAGTCCTACCATGTGTCTTTGCCCAAAGGCGGTGATGTCATGCCACTCTGGCGTCGTCCGGCGGTGTGTCTTTGTCAAGGCGGTGATGTCATGCAACACCTGGCGTTATCGGCGTGTGTCTTTGTCGAGGCGGTGATATCATGCCATGCCGTCGTCGTCCGGCCGTGTGTGTTGTCGAGGGAGTGATGGCATATTAAGCCCGGCGTTACCCGACCTTGTGTCTTTGTCGAGCGGTGATGTCATGCCACGCGCTGGCGCCGTTCGATCGTCGCGTCGCGATCGAAGCGATGGCATGTCATGCGGACCGTTCGATCGTGTCGGTGCCCAAAGCGATGATGGAATGCCACGCCCGGCGTCGTTCGGCCGTGTGTCTTTGTCAAAGCGGTGATTTCATACCCACGCTGGCGTAGTCGACTATGTGTGTTGCCCAGGCGGTGATGTCATCTGGCGCTGGCGTGCGTCCGGCGGTGTGTGTTGTCAGGAGTGATGTAATGCCACGCCGCGATGTTCCGGCGGTGTGTTACGTCCGAAGCGATGATGTCATACCACGCCCGATGTATCGGCCAGTGTCTTTGTCGAAGGCGGTGATGTCATGCCACGCTCGACGTTGCCGACCGTGTGTGTTGTCCAAGGGCGGTGATGTCATGCCACGCCCGACATTGCTGATCGTGTGTGTGGTCTAAGGGAGGTGATTTAAGGCCACGCCCGGCGTCATCAACCGTCGCGTGAAGATCGAAGCGGTGATGTAATGCCACGCCCGGCGTCGTCGCCCGTGCATGCGATCCAATGGCGGTGATGTCATACCACGCCCGGCGTTACCCGACCATGTGTCTGCGGTCGAAGCGATGATGTCATGCCACGCTCGACGTCGTTTGACTGTGCGTGCAGTGCAAGAGAGGTGATGTAATGCCATGCCCGACGTCGGTCGATCGTGTGTGCTGCCCAACGGCGATGATGGCATGCCACACCTGACGTCGTTCGACCGAGTGTGCTATCTTAAGGCTGTGATGGCATGTCACGCCCGATATTGTTTGACCGTGCGTGCAGTCCAAGGGCGGTGATGTCATGCCACGCGGCGTCGATCGGCCGTGTGTGCGATACAAGGAGGTTATGTCATGCCACGCCCGATGTCGTTCGGCCGTGTGTCTTTGTCAAGAAGCGGTGATGGCATACCACGCCCGATGTTACCGATCGTGTGTGCTGTCGAAGCGGTTATTTCATGCCACGCCCGATGTCGTTCGACCGTGCTTGCGATCGAGGCGAGGATGTCATGCCACGCCCAGCGTCGTTTGGCCGTGTGTGCTATCAAAGGCGGTGATGTCATGCCACGCCACGGCGTTGTCGGCCGTCGCGTGCGATCAATGTAGGTGATGTCATGCCATGCCCGACATCGTTCGACCATGTGTTCTACCCAGCGGCGATGATGGCATGCCCGCGCATGAGCGTCGTTCGGCGAGTGTCTTTGTCAAAAGCGGTGATGGCATGTCACGCCCGGCGTTGTTCGGCCGTGTGTGCTTTCAAAGCGGTGATGTCATGCCACGCCTATTGTCGTTCGACCGTTTATCTTGCCCAAAGGCTATGATGGCGTGCCATGCCGACATCGTTCGGCCGTGTGTCTTTGTACAAAGCGATGATGTCATGCCACGCTGGCGTAGTTTGGCCGTGTGTCTTTGTCAAAGCGGTGATGGCATGTCACGCCCGGCGTCATTCGGCCGTGTGTCTTTGTCCTAAGGTGGTGATGTCATACCCGCGCCCAGCGTCGTTTGACCTTGTGTCTTTGCTTAAAAGCGATTATGGCATGCCACGCGACATCGATCGGCCGTGTGAGCTGTCCAAGAGGCGAGAGATGTTATCACGAGCCGATGTAGTCGAACCGTGTGTGCTTCCTAAGAAGCGGTGATGTCATGCCACTCTCGGCGTCGTCCGATGGTGTGTATTGTCTAAGAGCGATGATGTCATACCCACGCTGGCGTTGCCGACCGTGTGTCTTGTCCAAAGCGTTGATGTCATGCCACGCACCCGATGTTGCCGACCAAGTGTCTTTGTCGAGGCGGTGATGTCATGCCATTCCGACATCGTTTATTTGTTTATCTTGCCCAAAGCGATGATGGCATCTGGCGCTTCGGCGTCGTTCGGCCGTGTGTCTTTGTCAAAGGTGGTGATGTCATGCCACACCCGGCGTTACCCGACCGTGTGTGGTGTCGAAGCGGTGATGTCATACCACACCGGCGTTCTTGGCCGTGCCTACGGTCCGAGGCGGGGATGTCATGCCACGCCCGGCGTCGTTCGGCCGTGTGTGCTATCGAAGCGGTGATGTCATGCCATGCCTGGCGTTGTCCGGCCGTCGCGTCGCGATCGAGAGGTGATGTCATGCAACGCCTGACATCGTTTGACCATGTGTTCTGCCCAACGGCGATAATGGCATTCCACGCCAGACGTCATTCGATGGAGTGTGCTGTCAAAAGGCAGTGATGGCATGTCATGCGCCCGGCGTTGTTTGGCCGTGCGTGCTTTCAAAGCGGTGATGTCATGCTCGCTGCGTCAATCGACCATGTGTGTTGCCCAAAGGTGATGATGGCATGCCCACGCCCGGCGTGGTTCAACCGTGTGTGTTGTCAAGGGCGGTGATGTTGTGTCGCGCCCAGCGTCATTCAATCGTGTGTCTTGTCAAAGCGGTGATGTCATACCACACCAGCGTCGTTCGGCCGTGTGTGCTACCCAGCGATGATGGCATGCCATGCCGACATCGTTTGGCCGTGTGGTGTCGAAGCGATGATATTATGCCACGCCCGATGTAGTCCGACCGTTTGTGCAGCCCAAGGGCGGTGATGTCATGCCACTCTCGACGTCGCCCGACAATGTGTACTGTCTAAGGACGATGATGTCATGCCATGCCTGACTTTGCCGACCGTGTGTGTTGTCCCAGGGCGGTGATGTCATGCCACGCTCGATGTTGCTGACCGTTTGTGCTTTGTCGAAGCGGTGATGTCATTCCACGCCCGATATTGCCGGCCGTGTGTCTTTGTCGAAGCGGTGATGTCATACCACTCTCGGCGTCGCCCGGCGGTTTGTACTTTCAAGGGCGGTGATGTCATGCCACGCCGGCGATGCGATCGTGTGTGCTGTCAAGAGCGATGATGTCATACCACGCCCGGCGTTGCCCGACCGTTTATCTTTGTCAAGGCGGTGATGTCATACCACGCCCGATGTTGTCGGCCGTATGTCTTTGTCCAAGGCGGTGATGTCATTCCACGGCCGGCGTTGCCCGACCGTGTGTCTTTGTCAAAGGTAGTGATGTCATGCCACACCCAGCGTCGTCAACCATGCATTGATCAAAAGCGGTGATGTCATGCCACGCTGGCGTCGCCCGACCATGTGTCTTTGTCGATGGCGATGATGTCATGCCAAGCCGGCGTTACCGACCATGTCTTTGTCAAAGGCGGTGTTGTCATGCCAAGCCCGGCGTCGTTTGACCGTTTGTCTTTGCCCAAAGCGATGATGGCATGCAACGCCCGGCGTCGTTCGGCCGTGTGTCTTTGTCGAAGCGGTTATGTCATACCACGCGCCCGGCGTTACCCGACCGTGCATGCGATCCATAGGCGGTGATGTCAAATCACGCTTCGATGTCGTTCGACTATGTGCTGCCCAAAGCGGTGATGACATATCACGCTGGCGTTGTTTGACCGTGTTTGCCATCCAAGGGCTATGATGGCATGCCACGCCTAATGTCGTTCGGCCGTGTGTCTTTGCCTAAAAGCGATGATGGCTTGCCACACGATGTTGTTCGGCCGTGTGTCTTTGCCAAAAGCGATGATGGCATGCCACGCTCGACCTCATTTGGCCGTGTGTCTTTGTCAAAGAGGTGATGTCATGCCACGCCCAACATCGTTCGACCGTTTGTGCTACCGAAAGCGATGATGGCATCTGGCGCTGGCGTCATCGGCCGTGCGTGCGATCAAAGCGGTGATGTCATCCACGCCCGGCGTTACCCGGCCGTGTGTTACATCGAAGCGGTTATGTCATACCACACCGGCGTCGTCCGGCCGTGCGTCTGATAAAGGAGGTGATGTCATGCAACACCGATGTCGTTCGGCCGTGTGTCTTGCCCAGCCAGCGATTATGGCATGCCACGCCCGACATCGTTCGGCCAGTGTCTTTGTCAAAGCGGTGATGGCATGTCACCGGATGTTGTTTGACCATGCATGTAGTCGAGGCGGTGATGTCATGCAATGCCCAGCGTCGTTCGATCGTGTGTCTTTGTCGAGGAGGTGATGTCATGCCACGCTGGCGTCGTTCGACGCTGCGTCGTGCGATCGAAGCGGTGATGTCATCCACGCCCGGCGTTGCCGACCGTGTGTTACGTCGATGGCGGTGATGTCATACCACCGCAGCGGCGTCGTCCGGCCGTGCGTCTGCGATAAAGGAGGTGATGTCATGCAACACCCAATGTCGTTCGGCCGTGTGTGCTACCCAGCCAGCGATGATGGCATGCAACACCGGCGTCGTTCGGCCGTCTGTCCAAAGGCGGTGATTGCATGTCACGCCCGATGTCGTTCGACCGTGCATGTAGTCCAAGGGCGGTGATGTCATGCCATGCCCAACGTTGTTCGATCGTGTGTGCTTTCTAAGGGAGGTGATGTCATGCCACGCCCGACGTCGTCCGACCGTGTGTGGTGTCTAAGGGCGGTGATGGCATGCCACATCCGATGTCGTCTGACCATGCGTGCAGTCCAAGGGCGGTTATGTCATGCCACCTCCAACGTCGTTCGACCGTGTGTGTTGTCCAAGGGCGGTGATGTTATACCCACGCTGATGTCGTTTGAGGTAAGTGCAATCGAGGAGGTGATGTCATGCCACGCCCGGCGTCATTTGGCTGTGTGTGTTGTTCAAAGGCGGTGAAGGCATATTCGCCCGGCGTCGTCGAACCGTCACGTGCGATCAAGGCGGTGATGGCATGTAATGCCCGACCGTTCGGCCGTGGAGTCTTTGTCAAAGCGGTGATGTCATGCCCGCCAAGCGTCGTTTGATCGTGTGTCTTTGCCCAAAGCGATGATGGAATACCACGCTGGCGTCGTTCGGCCGTGTGTGCTATCAAAGCGGTGATGTCATGCCACGCTGGCGTTGCCGACCGTGTGTGATGTCGAGGTGGTGATGTCATGCCACGCCCGGCGTCGTTCGATTATGCGTCGCGATTTAAGAGGTGATGTCATGCCACACCAAGCGTTGTTTGACCGTTTGTCTTTGTCCAAAGCGATGATGGCATATCACGCCCGGCGTCGTTCGACCATGCGTCGCGATCGAAGCGGTGATCTCATACCCGCGCCAGCGTCGTTTGACCGTGTGTGTTGTCGAGGAAGGTGATGTCATGCCACGCCCGGCGTTGTTTGGCCGTGTGTCTTTGCCCAAAGCGATGATGGAATGCCACGCTGGCGTCGTTCGGCGGTGTGTCTTTGTCCTAAAGCGGTGATGTCATGCCACGCCCGGCGTTGAAAAAACGTGTGTGCTTTCAAAAGCGGTGATGTCATGCCACGCCCGGCGTTGTTCGGCCGTCGCGTGCAATTTAAGGAGGTAATGTCATGCCACGCCAGCGTCGTTCGGCCGTGTGTTACGCCCAGCGCCGATGATGGCATGCCACACGGACATCGTTCGACCAGTGTCTTTGTCGAAAGCGGTGATGTCATGCCACGCCAGCGATGTCGACCGTGTGTCTTGTCCAAGGTAGGTGATGGCATTCCATGCCCGACATAACCGGCGTGTGTTACGTCAAAGGCGGTGATGTCATGCCATGCCTGCGTTACCCGTCCGTGTGTGCTACGAGGCGGTGATGTCATCATGCCACGCCCGGCGTCCTCCGACCGTGCGTGCGATCAAAGCGGTGATGTTATGCCGTGTCGGCGTCGTCAACCGTGCGTGTAGTCTAGGCGGTTATGGCATGTCATGCTGACTTCGCCATTGCGTGTCTTTGTCAAAGCGGTGATGTCATACCACACCGCGTCGTTTGACCGTGTGTGCTGCCAAAGCGATGATGGAATGCCACGCCCGACATCATTCGATCGTGTGTCTTGTCCAAAGCGGTTATCTCATACCACGCCCGGCGTAATTCATTGTGTGTCTTTGCACAAAGCGGTGATGTCATGCCACGCCCAATGACATCCGACAATGTGTCTTGTCAAAGCGGTGATGTCATACCACGCCCGTTGTTGCCCGGCCGTGTGTGCTTTGTCAAGGCGGTGATGTCATTCAAGCCGGCGTTGCCCGACCGTGTGTCTTTGTCAAGAGGCGATGATTTGATGCCATGCCCAACGTCGAACCGTATGTTCTTTCCAAAGGCGGTGATGGCATGTCATGCCTGCCGTCGTTCGATCGTGTTTGCCGTCCAAGGGCTATGATGGCACGCCACGCCTGACGTCGTTCGACCATGTGTGCTTCCCAAAGGCGATGATGGCATGCCACGCCTGACGTCGTTCGACCGTGTGAGCTGTCCAAAGGAAGTGATGGCATGTCACGCCTGACGTCGTTCGACCGTGTGTGCTGTCCAAAGGCGGTGATGGCATGTCATGCCTGCCGTCGTTCGATCGTGTTTGCCGTCCAAGGGCTATGATGGCATGCCACGCCTGACGTCGTTCGACCGTGTGTGCTTCCCAAGGCGATGATGGCCTGCCACGCCAGACGTCGTTCGACCGTGTGTGCTGTCAAAGAAGTGATGGCATGTCACGCCAGGCGTCGTTCGGCCGTGTGTGCTGCCCAAGGTGATGATGGCATGCCACGCCAGACGTCGTGCGGGCGTGTGTCTTTGTCGAAGCGGTGAGTCATGCCACGCTGGCGTCGTTCGACCGTGTGTGCTATCCAAAGGCGGTGATATCATGTCACGCCCGACGTTGCCGACTGTGTGTGCTGTCCAAGGGCGGTGATGTTATGCCACGCCCGACATTGCCGATCGTGTGTGTTGTCCAAGGGCGGTGATGTCATGCCACGCCCGACGTCGTCAAACCGTGTGTGCTTTCCAAAGGTAGTGATGGCATGTCATGCATGCCGTCATTCGACCATGTTTGCCGTCCAAGGTCTTTGATGGAATGCCACGCCCGACGTCGTTCGACCGTGTGTACTGCCCAAAGGCGATGATTACATGCCACGCCCGACGTCGTTCGACCTTGTATGCTGTCCAAAGTCGATGATGGAAAGCCACACCCGACGTCGTTCGACCGTGTTTGCCGTCCAAGGGCTATGATGGCATGCCACGCTGGCGTCGTTCTCTGTGTGTCTTTGCCCAAAGGCGATGATGGAAAGCCACGCCCGACGTCATTCGACCGTGTGTACTGTCCAAGAGCGGTGATTTCTTGCAACACCTGACGTCGATCGACCGTGAGTGCCGTCCCAAGGCTTTGATGGCATGTCACGCTCGATGATGTTCGATCGTGTGTGTTGTCTAAAGGCGGTGATGTCATGCCACGCCTGACGTCGTTTGACCGTGTGTGATGCCCAAAGGCGATGATGGAATGCCACGCCCGACGTCGTCCGGTATGCATGCTGTCGGCGGTGATGTTATACCACCGGCGTTACGATCGTGTGTCTTTGTCAAAGCGGTGATGTGATGCCACGCCCGGCGTTGCGATTGTTTGTGTTGTCAAAGCGGTGATGTCATATCACGCCCGGCGTTACCCGATCGTGTGTCTTTGTCTAAGAAGCGGTGATGTTAGGCCACACCGGCGTCGTCCGACCGTGCATCTGATCGAAGCGGTGATGTCATACCACGCCCGGCGTTACCCGGCCGTGTGTGCGGTCGAAGCGATGATGTCATGCCACGCCCAGTCGTCGGCTGTCGCGGCGATCGAGGAAGTGATGTAATGCAAAGCGGCGTCGTTCAATCGTGTGTGCTACCGCAGCGATGATGGCATGCCCACAGCCAGGCGTCGTTCGACCGAGTGTCTTTGTCGAAAGCGGTGATGGCAAGTCACGCCCGATGTCGATCGGCTGTCGCGTGCGATCCATGGCGGTGATGTCATGCCCACGCCCGGCGTCGTTCGATCGTGTGTCTTTGTCAAGGGAGGTGATGTCATGCCACGCCCGGCGTTGCCGACCGTTTGTCTTGTCATCAAGGCGGTGTTGTCATATCACGCCCGGCGTTGCCCGATCGTGTGTCTTTGTCTAAGAGCGGTGATGTCATGCCACGCCCGATGTCGTCCGACCATGCGGTCTAGGGAAGTGATGTCATACCCGCGTCAGCGTTACCCGACCGTGTGTGCGGTCAAAGGCGGTGATGTTATGCCATGCCGAAGTCGTCGGCCGTGCAAGCGGTTCAAAGGAGGTGATGTTATGCCACGCTGGCGTCGTTCGATCGTGTATCTTTGCCCGATAGCGATGATTGCATGCCACGCAGCGTCGATCGGCCGTGTGTGTTGTCGAGGAGGTGATTTCATGCCCACGCCCGTTGTCGTCGGCCGTGTGTCTTTGTTGAAGAAGCGATGATGGCATGCCACGCCCGGCGTCGTTCGATCGTGTGTCTTTGTCAAGAAGCGGTGATGTCATGTCACATCCACATCGTTCGGCCGTGTGTGATATCAAAGGTTGTGATGTCATGCCACGCCCAGCGTCATTCGATCGTGTGTGCTGCCCAAAGCGATGATGGCATGCCCACGCGACATCGTTCGGCCGTGTGTCTTTGTCGAAGCGGTGATGTCATGCCACGCCAGCGTGAATCCGGCCGTGTGTGCTATCGAAGAAGCGGTGATGGCATGTCACGCCCGGCGTTGTTTGATCGTGTGTCTTTGTCAAAGCGGTGATGTCATGCAACGCCCAGCGTCGTTCGACCGTGTGTCTTTGCCCTAAAGGCGATGATGCCATGCCACGCCCGATATCAGCGATCGTGTGTCTTTGTCAAGAAGCGGTTATGTCATGCCATGCCGGCGTAGTCGACCATGTGTCTTTGTCAAAGAAGTGATGGAATATCACGCCCGATGTCGATCGACCGTGTGTGCTTTGTCAAAGCGATGATGTCATGCAACGCCCAGCGTCGTTCGGCCGTGTGTGCTTTGCCCAAAGGCGATGATGACATCCACGCCCGACATCGTTCGATCGTGTGTGTTGTCAACGGCGGTGATAAAATGCCACGCCCGATGTAGTCCTACCATGTGTGTTGCCCAAGGGCGGTGATGTCATGCCACTCCCGACGTCGTCCGACAATGTGTACTGTCCATGGGCTGTGAAGTCATGCCACGCTTGATGTTGCCGACTGTGTGTTGTCCATGGGCGGTGATGTCATGCCACGCCCGTCGTCATCCGACCGTGTGTGTTGTCCAAGGGCAGTGATGGAACATCACGCCCGACGTTGCCGACCGCGTGAGCTGTCCAAGGGCGGTGATATCATGCCACGTCGGCGTTGTTCAACCATGTGTGTTGTCGAGGCGGTGATGTCATCTGCACGCCCGGCGTCGTTATTTGTGTGTGCGATCAGGAAGGTGATGTCATGCCACGCCTGACGTCGTTTTACCATGGGTGCTGCCCAACGGCGATGATGGCATGCCACGCCCGATGTCATTCGACCGAGTGTGCTGTCAAAAGGCGGTGATGGCATGTCACACTCGATGTTGTTCTACCGTGTGTGTAGTCCAAAGTCGGTGATGTCATGCCACGCCCAACATCGCTCGACCTTGTGTTGTGCCCAAAGGCGATGTTGGCATGCCACGCGCGACGTCATTCGATCGTGTGTCTTTGTCGAAGCGTTGATGTCATGTCGCGTCCACGTCGTTCGGCCGTGTGTGATGTCAAAGGTGGTGATGTCGTGCCCGCGCCCAGCGTCGTTGATCGTGTGTGTTGTCAAAAGTGATGATGGCATGCCACGCCCGACATCGTTCGGCCGTGTGTGTCTTTGTCGAGGCGGTGATGTCATGCCACACTTGGCGTAGTCCTACGTGTGTCTTTGTCGAAAGGCGGTGATTGCATGTCACGCCCGACGTCGTTCGACCGTGTGTGCTGTCCAAAGGTAGTGATGTCATGCAACGCCCAACATCGTTCGACCGTGTGTGCTTCCCTAAGCCGATGATGCCATGCCACGCCCGATATCATCTGATCGTGTGTGCTGTCCAAGGGCGGTGATATAATGCCACGCCCGATGTAGTCCTACCATGTGTCTTTGCCTAAGAGGCGGTGATGTCATGCCACTCCGGCGTCGTCCGGCGGTGTGAAGCGTATCCAAGAGCGGTGATGTCATGCAACACACTGGCGTTATCGGCCCGTGTGTCTTGTCAAGGCGGTGATATCATGCCATGCCGTCGTTTTCCGGCCGTGTGTGTTGTCGAGGCGGTGATGGCATATTCGCCCGGCGTTGCCGACCTTGTGTGTTGTCCCGAGCGGTGATGTCATGCCACGCTGGCGTCGTTCGGCCGTCGCGTCTGCGATCCGAAGCGGCGATGGCATGTCATGCAAGACCGTTTGATCGTGTCGGTGCCCAAAGCGATGATGGAATACCACGCCGGCGTCGTTCGGCCGTGTGTCTTTGTCAAAGCGGTGATTTCATACCCGCCCGGCGTAGTCCGACTATATGTGTTGCCCGAAGCGGTGATGTCATCTGGCGCTGGCGTCGTCCGGCCGTGTGTGTTGCGAGGGAGTGATGTAATGCCACGTGCGATGTTCGCGGCGGTGTGTTACGTCCGGCGATGATGTCATACCCGCCCGATGTATCGGCCAGTGTCTTTGTCAAAGGCGGTGATGTCATGCCACGCTCGGCGTTACCCGACCGTGTGTGTTGTCAAGAAGCGGTGATGTCATGCAACGCTGGCGTCGTCAAATCGTGTGTGCTTTCAGCGGCGGTGATGGAATGCTACGCCCGGCGTCGTTCGAGCGTGTTTCTTGCCCAAAGCGATGATCGCATGCCACGCCAGGCGTCGTTCCAGCGTGTGTCTTTGTCAAAGTCGGTGATCGCATGTCACGCTGGCGTCGTTTGACCGTGTGTGATGCCCAAAGCGATGATGGAATGCCACGCCCGGCGTCGTCCGGCGTGTGTCTTGTCGAAGCGGTGATGTCATGCCACGCCCGGCGGTACCGATCGTGTGTCTTTGTCAAAGCGGTGATGTCATGCCACGCCGGCGTTGCCAACCGTTTGTGCTTTCAAGAGGCGGTGATGTAATGTCACGCCCGACATTGCCGATCGTGTGTGTTGTCTAAGAGGCGGTGATGTTAGGCCCGCGCCCGGCGTCGTCGACCGTCGCGTGAAGTCAAAGGCGGTGATGTCATGCCAGGCTCGATGTCATCCGACCGTGCATGCGATCGAAGCGGTGATGTCATGCCACGCCCGGCGTTGCCGGCCGTGTGTGCGGGCCAAGAGGCGATGATGTCAATCCACGCCCGGCGTCGTCACGATCATGCGTCGCGATCGAGGAAGGTGATGTAATGCAACGCGCGACATCGTTCGATCGTGTGTGCTCCCCAACAACGATGATGGATGCCACACCTGACGTCGTTCGATCGTGCGTGCGATCCAGGCGATGATGTCATACCACGCTGGCGTCAATCGGCCGTGTGTCTTTGTTCAAGGGAGGTGATGTCATGCCACGCCCGTCGTCGTCTAACCGTGTGTGCTGTCCAAGGGCCGTGATTTCATGCCACGTCCGATGTTGCCGATCGTGTGTGCTGTCCAAGAGCGGTGATGTCATGCCACGCCCGACGTAGTCCGGCCGTCGCGTCGCGATCAAAGCGGTGATATCATTCCACGCCCGGCGTTGTTCGACCATGTGTCTTTGTCGAAGGCGGTGATGTCATGCCATGCCCGGCGTCGTCCGGCGTATGTGTGCGATCAAGGGAGGTGATGTCATGCCATGCCTGACGCCGTTTGACCATTGGTGCTGCCCAACGGCGATGATGGCATGCCACGCCCGATGTCGTTCGACCGAGTGTGCTATCAAATGGCGGTGTTGGCATGTCACGCTCGACGTTGTTCGACCGTGTGTGTAGTCTAAAGGCGGTGATGTCATGTCACGCCCAACGTCGCTCGACCATGTGTGCTGCCCAAAGAAGATGATGGAATGCCACGCCCAACATCGTTCGATCGTGTGTGCTGTCCAAGGGCGGTGATGTCATGTCACGTCCGCGTCGTTCGACCGTGTGTGATGTCAAAGGTGGTGATGTCATGCCACGCCCTCGTCGTTCGATCGTGTGTGCTACCCAAGCGATGATGGCATACCCGCGCCCGACATCGTTCGGCCGTGTGTTACGTCGAAGGCGGTGATGTCATTCCACGCCCGATGTAGTCACACCATGTGTCTTTGCCCAAAGCGATGATGTCATACCACGCCGGCGTGGTCCGGCCGTGTGTCTTTGTCAAAGCGGTGATGGCATGTCACGCCCGACGTCGTTGGACCATGTGTATTGCCCAAAGGTGATGATGTCATGTAACGCCCAACGTCGTTCGACCGTGTGTGCTGCCCAAAGGCGATGATGGCATGCCACGCCCGACATCATTCGACTGTGTGTGCTTTCCAAAGGCGGTGATATAATGCCACGCCCGATGTAGTCCTACCGTGTGTGCTGCCGAAGGGCGGTGATGTCATGCCACTCCCGACGTCGTCCGACAGTGTGTACTGTCCAAGGGCGGTGATGTCATTCCATGCCTGGCGTTACCGGCATTGTGTGTCTTTGTCAGAAGCGGTGATGGCATGCCCGCGTCGTCGTTAATCCGACCATGTGTCTTTATCGAAGCGATAATGTCGAGCCACGCCCGATGTAGTCCGGCCGTGTGTCTTTGTCAGCGGCGGTGATGGCATGTCACGCCAGGCGTCGTTCGGCCGAGTGTCTTTGTCGAAGCGGTGATGTCATGCCACGCCCAGCGTCGTTCGACCTTGTGTGGTGCTTAAAAGCGATGATGGCATGCCACGCCCGACATCGTTCGGCCGTGTGAGCTGTCGAAGCGGTGATATTATGCCACGCCCGATGTAGTTTGACGTTTGTCTTTGCCCAGAGGCGGTGAATGTCATTCCACTCGGCGTCGTCAAGCGATTATCTTGTCAAAAGCGGTGATGTCATGCCACACTCGGCGTTGCCTACTGCATGTCTTTGCCCTAGAAGCGATGATGTCATGCTGCGCCCAATGTCGTCTATCGTGCGTGCGATCAAAGGCAATGATGGCATGCCCACGCTGGCGTCGTTCGGCGATGTGTGCTGCCCAAAGGCGATGATGGCATGCCACGCCCGACGTCGTTCGACCGTGTATGCTGTCCAAAGGCGGAGATGTTATGCCAAGCCCGATGTAATCCGACCGTGTGTGCTTCCCAAGGGCGGTGATGTCATGCCACTCTCGACGTCGCCCGACAGTGTGTACTGTCTAAGGGCTGTGATGTCATGCTACGCCTGATGTTGCCGACCGTGTGTGCTGTCTAATGGCGGTGATGCCATATCACGCTTGATGTTGCCGACCGTGTGTGCTGTCCAAGGGCAGTGATGTCATGCCACGCCTGATGTTGCCGACCGTTTGTGCTGTCTAAGGGCGGTGATGTCATGCCATGCCCGATGTTGCCGATCGTGTGTGTTGTCCAAGGGCGGTGATGTCATTCCACGCCCGGCGTTACCCGGCGTGTGTCTTTGTCAAGAGCGGTGATATCATGCCACGCCCAACGTCGTCCAAACTTGCGTTTAGTCCAAGGGCGGTGATGTTATGCCACGCTGGCGTCGCCGGCCGTGTGTCTTTGTCCAGCGGTGATGTCATACCCACGCCCGGCGTTGCCGACCATGTGTGTTTTCGAAGAGGCGGTGATGTCATGCCAAGCCCGGCGTCATTTGGCCGTTTGTCTTTGCCCAATGGAGATGATGGCATTCAACGACCAATGTCGTTCGACCGTGTGTACTGTCCAAGGGTGGTGATGTCATGCCACGCTCGACGTAGTCGACCGTGCATGTAGTCCAAGGGCGGTGATTGCATGTCACGCCCTGCGTTTTTGACCGTGTCACGCCATCGAGGGCTATAATGGCATGCCACGCCCAACGTCGTTCGATCGTGTGAGCTGCCCAAAGGTGATGATGGTATGCCACACCTGACGTTTTTCGACCGTGTGTGATGCCCAAAGGCGATGATGGCATGCCATGCTTGACCTCGTTTGACCGTGTGTCTTTGTCAAAGGGTGATGTCATGCCACGCCCAAAATCGTTCGGCCGTGTGTCTTTGCCCAAAAGCGATGATGGCATCTGGCGCCCGGCGTTGCCGGCCGTGTTCTTTGTCAAAGGCGGTGATGTCATGCCACACCCGGCGTCATCCGACCGTGCGTGCGATACAAGGAGGTGATTTCATACCACACCGATGTCGTTCGGCCGTGTGTCGCTGCCCAGCAGCGATGATGGCATGCCACGCTGGCGTCGTTCGATCGAGTGTCTTTGTCCAAAGCGGTGATGGCATGTAACGCCCGACATCGTTCGGCCGTGTCGGTATCAAAGCGATGATATTATACCACCCGATGTAGTCGGCCGTTTGTGCGGCCAAAGCGGTGATGTCATGCCACTCTCGACGTCGCCCGACATTGTGTACTGTCTAAGGACGGTGATGTCATGCCATTCCAGACGTTGCCGACCGTGTGTGTTTTCCAAGGGCGATGATGGCATGCCACGCTCGATGTTGCTGACCGTTTGTGCTGTCCAAGGGCGGTGATGTCATTCCACGCCCGATATTGCCGACCGTGTATGTTGTCCGAAGCGGCGATGTCATGCCTCTCTCGGCGTCGCCCGGCGGTGTGTACTTTCTAAGAACGGTGATGTCATACCACGCCCGGCGATGCGATCGTGTGTCTTGTCAAGCGATGATGTCATACCACGCCCGGCGTTGCCGTCCGTTTATGCTTTGTCGAAGCGGTGATGTCATACCGCGCCGATGTTGTTAACCGTATGTTACATCCAAGACCGGTGATGTCATTCCACGGCCGACGTTGCCGCCCGTGTGTGCTGTCTAAGAGCAGTGATGTCATGCCCCGCCCACCGTCGTCCAACCGTGCGTTGATCGAAGCGGTGATGTCATGCCATGCACGATGTCGCCGGCCGTGTATCTTTGTCGAAAAGCGATGATGTCATGCCAAGCCCAACATTGGCGACCATGTGTCTTTGTCGAGGAGGTGATGTCATGTCAAGCCCGGCGTCGTTTGACCGTTTGTCTTTGCCCAAAGCGATGATGGCATGCAACGCCCGACCGTTCGGCCGTGTGTCTTTGTCGAAGCGGTTATGTCATGCCACGCCCGATGTTGCCGGCCGTGCGTCGCGATCCGTAGGCGGTGATGTCAGAATCCGCGCTTCGATGTCGTTCGACTATGTGTGCTTCCAAAGCGGTGATGACATATCACGCTGGCGTCGTTGACCGTGTTTGCCATCGAAGGGCTATGATGGCATGCCACGCCCGTCGTTAGACCGTGTGTCTTCTTAGAAAAGCGATGATGGCATGCCACGCTCGACCTCGTTTGACCGTGTGTGCTGTCTTAAGGAGGTGATGTCATGCCACGCCCAACATCGTTCGACCGTGTGTGCTGCCCAAGCGATGATGGCATGCCACCGGGCGTTGTTTGGCCGTGCATGTAGTCGAGGCGGTGATGTCATGCAATGCCCAGCGTCGTTCGATTGTGTGTCTTTGTCAAGGAGGTGATTTCATGCCACGCCCGGCGTTACCGACCGTGTGTGCTATCGAAGCGGTAATGTCATGCCCACGCCGGCGTCGTCCGGCCGTCGCGTGCGGTCTAAGGAAGGTGATGTCATGCCCACAACGATGTCGTTTCCTTTGTGTGTCTTTGCTCAGCGGCGATGATGACATACCACGCGCGGCGTCGTTCGACCGAGTCTCTTTGTACAAAAGCGGTGATGGCATGTCACGCCCGATGTCGTTCGACCATGCATGCGATCGAAGCGGTGATGTCATGTCATGCCTAACGTCGTTCGATCGTGTGTCTTTGTCTAAGGAAGGTGATGTCATGCCATGCGCAGCGTCGTCCGGCCGTGTGTGGTGTCGAGAAGCGGTGATGGCATGCCACATCCGATGTCGTCCGACCATGTGTGCGATCGAAGGCGGTGATGTCATGCCACCCACCTCAGCGTCGTTCGGCCGTGTGTGTTGTCGAAGCGGTGATGTTATGCCACGCTGCCTCGTTTGAGGTAAGTGCAATCAGGAGGTGATGTCATGCCACGCTGGCGTCGTTTGACCGTGTGTGTTGTTCAAGGCGGTGAAGGCATATTCGCCCGGCGTCGTCGAGCCGTCACGTGCGATCCAAAGCGGTGATGTCGCGACACACCCAACATCGTTTGACCGTGTGTGCTGCCCAAAGCGATGATGGAATACCACGCCCGGCGTCGTTCGGCCGTGTGTGCTATCAAAGCGGTGATGTCATGCCCGCGCTTGGCGTTGCCGGCCGTGTGTGATGTCGAAGCGGTGATGTCATTCCACGCCCGGCGTCGTTCGATCATGCGTGCGATTTAAGGAGGTGATGTCATGCCACACGGCGTTGTTTGACCATGTGTCTTTGTCGAAAGCGGTGATGGCATATCCGCGCCCGGCGTCGTTCGACCATGCGTCGCGATCGAAGCGGTGATCTCATGCCCGCCAGCGTCGTTTGGCCGTGTGTGTTGTCAAGGAAGGTGATGTCATGCCACGCCTGGCGTCGTTTGGCCGTGTGTGCTACCTAATGGCGATGATGGAATGCCCACGCCCGGCGTCGTTCGGCCGTGTGTCTTTGTTCTAAAGCGGTGATGTAATGCCACGCTTCGATGTTGGCGGCCGTGTGTGCTTTCAAAGCGGTGATGTCATACCCACGCCCGGCGTTGTTCGGCCGTGCGTGTAGTTTAAGCGAGGTTATGTCATGCCACGCAGCGTCGTTCGGCCGTATGTTACGCCCAGGCGATGATGGCATGCCACACGACATCGTTCGGCCAGTGTCTTTGTCCAAGCGGTGATGTCATGCCACGCCCAGCGTCGTTCGGCCGTGTGTCTTTGTCGAGGAGGTGATGTCATACCACGCGCCCGGCGGCGTCCGGCCGTGTGTCTTTGTCCAAGGAGGTGATGGCATTCCATGCCGACATTGCCGGTATGTGTTACGTCAAAGGCGGTGATGTCATACGCGCCCGGCGTTACCCGTCCGTGTGTGCTTTACGAGGCGGTGATGTCATGCCACGCCCGGCGATCCTCGGCCGTCGCGTGCGATCGAAGCGGTGATGTTATCTGTGTCCGGCGTCGTCCGGCCGTGCGTGTAGTCTAGAGAGCGGTTATGGCATGTCATGCCCGACCGTTTGTTGTGTGTTACGTCCAAAGCGGTGATGTCATGCCACGCCGCGTCGTTTAACCATGTGCTGCCCAGCGATGATGGAATGCCACGCCCGAGCATCGTTCGATCGTGTGTCTTTGCACAAAGGCGGTGATGTCATGCCCGCCAATGGCGTCCGAGCCATGTGTATTGTCAAGGGTGGTGATGTCATGCCACGCCCGATGTTACCCGACCGTGTGTGCTTTGTCGAAGCGGTGATGTCATTCAAGCCCGACAATGCCGACCGTGTGTCTTTGTCCAAGGCGGTGATTTCATGCCATGACCAGCGTCGTCAAAGCCGTGTGTTCTTTCAAAAAGCGGTGATGGCATGTCATACTGCCGTCGTTCGATCGAGTTTGCCGTCCAAGGGCTATGGCGCATGCCACGCTGGCGTCGTTCGGCCGTGTGTTCTTCAAAGCGATGATGGCATGCCACGCTGGCGTCGTTCATTGTGTGTCTTTGTCAAAGCGGTGATGTCATGTCACGCTAGATGTCGTTCGGCCGTGTGTCTTTGCCCAAAGGCGATGATGGCATGCCACGCCTGAAGTCGTTCGACCGTGTGTGCTGTCCAAGAGCGATGATGTCATGCCACGCCTGACGTCGTTTGGATGTGTGTGCCATCCAAAGGCGGTGATGTCATGCCACGGTCGATGTTACCGACCGTGTGTGCTGTCCAAGGGCGGTGATGTCATGCCACGCCCGACGTTGCCGACCGTGTGTGCTGTCCAAGGGCGGTGATGTCATCGGCGCCCGGCGTCGTCAAAGCGTGGAGTGCTTTCAAAGGTCGCGATGGCATGTCATGCATGCCGTCGTTCGACCATGTTTGTCGTCGAGGCTATGATGCAATGCCACGCCCGGCGTCGTTCGGCCGTGTGTCTTGCCCAAAGCGATGATTGCATGCCACGCCGGCGTCGTTCGACCTTGTGTCTTTGTCAAAGTCGATGATGGAAAGCCACGCCCGGCGTCGTTCGGCCGTGTTTGCCGTCAAGGGCTATGATGGCATCTGGCGCCTAACGTCGTTCTACGTGTGTGCTGCCCAAAGGGGATGATGGAAAGCCCGCGCCCGGCGTCGTTCGGCCGTGTGTGCTGTCAAGAGGCGGTGATGTTATGCCCACGCTGACGTCGATCGACCGTGTGTGCCGTCCCAAGGCTTTGATGGCATGTCACGCTCGATGTCGTTCGATCGTGTGTGTTGTCTAAAGGCGGTAATGTCATGTCATGCCTGACGTCGTTTGACCGTGTGTGATGCCCAAAGGCGATGATGGAATGCCACGCCCGACGTCGTCCGGCGTAATGTGTGTCTTTGTCCAAGGCGGTGATGTTATACCAACCCGGCGTTGCCGATCGTGTGTCTTTGTCTAAGGCGGTGATGTCATGCCACGCCCGACATTCTTTGATCGTTTGTGTTGTCGAGGTAGTGATGTCATATCACGCCCGGCGTTACCCGATCGTGTGTCTTTGTCTAGAAGCGGTGATGTCGAGGCCACACCGGCGTCGTCCGGCCGTGCATGCGATCGAAGCGGTGATGTCATGCCACGCCCGGCGTTGCCGACCGTGTGTCGCGGTCGAAGCGGTGATGTCATGCCACGCCCAGAAATCGTCGGCTGTCGCGAGTAGTCGAGGAGGTTATGTAATGCCAAGCTTGGCGTCGTTCGATCGTGTGTCTTTGCCCAGCAGCGATGATGGCATGCCACGCTGGCGTCGTTCGACCGAGTGTGCTATCAAAGCGGTGATGGCATGTCACGCCCGGCGTCATTCGGCCGTCGCGTCACGATCCATAAGCGGTGATGTCATGCCATGCCGGCGTCGTTCGATTGTGTGTGCGGTCAAAGCGGTGATGTCATACCCACGCCCGGCGTTGCTAATTGTTTGTCTTGTCAAAGCGGTGATGTCATATCACGCCCGGCGTTGCCCGATCGTGTGTCTTTGTCTAAATCGGTGATGTCGAGGCCACGCTCGGCGTCGTCCGGCCGTCGCATGCGATCGAAGCGGTGATGTCATGCCACGCCGATATTCTTGACCGTGTGTGCGGTCAGAGCGGTGATGTCATGCCCGCGCCCGAAGTCGTCTGTCGGCGATCAAGGAGGTGATGTAATGCCAAGCTGGCGTCGTTCGATCGTGTGTCTTTGCCCAACATCGATGATGGCATGCCACGCGCTGGCGTCGTTCGGCCAGTGTGTTGTCAAAAGCGGTGATGGCATATCACGCCCGGCGTCATTCGGCCGTCGCGTCGCGATCAATAAGCGGTGATGTCATGCCACGCCCGGCGTCGTTCGATCGTGTGTCTTTGTCAAAGCGGTGATGGCATACCCACGCCAGGCGTTCTTGGCCGTTTGTCTTTGTCAAAGCGGTGTTGTAATATCACGCCCGGCGTTGCGATCGTGTGTGATGTCTAGAAGCGGTGATGTCAGGCCACGCTGGCGTCGTCCGACCATGCGATCAAGCGGTGATGTCATACCACCCCAACATTCTGCGACCGTGTAAGCGGTCAAAGCGGTGATGTTATGCCCGCGCCCAAAGTCGTCGACCGTGCAAGTAGTCAAGGAGGTGATGTTATGCCACGCTGGCGTCGTTCGATTGTGTGTCTTTGCCCAGCGGCGATGATTGCATGCCACGCGCTGGCGTCGATCGGCCGTGTCTGTTGTCGAGGAGGTGATGTCATGCCTCGCCGTCGTCGTCTGGCCCGTAATGTCTTTGTTCAAAGCGGTGATGGCATGCCACGCCCGGCGTTGTTGATCGTGTGTCTTTGTCCATGGGCGGTGATGTCATGTCACGTCCACGTCGTTCGGCCGTGTGTGATATCAAAGGTTGTGATGTCATGCCACGCCCGCGTCGTTCGATCGTGTGTCTTTGCCCAAAGCGATGATGGAATGCCACGCCCGACATCGTTCAGCCGTGTGTCTTTGTCGAAGCGGTGATGTCATGCTATGCCGGCGTGATCGGCCGTGTGTGCTATCCAAAGAAGTGATGGCATATCACGCCCGACATCGTTCGGCCGTGTGTGCGATCCATAAGCGGTGATGTCATGCAGCGCCCAGCGTGGTTCGGCCGTGTGTCTTTGCCCAAAGCCGATGATGACATGCTACACGACATCGTTCGGCCGTGTGTGCTATCGAAGCGGTGATAAAATGCCATGCACGATGTAGTCCTACCATGTGTGTTGCCAAGAGGCGGTGATGTCATGCCACTCACGGCGTCGCCCGGCGGTGTGTCTTGTCCGCAGGCGGTGATATCATACCCACGCTGATGTTGCCCATTGTGTGTGTTGTCGAGGTTATTGATGGCATACCACGCCCGTCGTCATCCGGCCGTGTGTGTTGTCGAAGCGATGATGGAATATCCGCGTCCGGCGTTACCCGACGGCGTGTCTTTGTCGAAGCGGTGATATCATACCACGCCCGGCGTTGTTCGACCATGTGTCTTTGTCGAGGCGGTGATGTCATGCCACGCCCGGCGTCATCCGGCGTGTGTGCGATCGAAAGGTGATGTCATGCCACGCCCGGCGTCGTTTGACCATAGGTCTTTGCCCAGCGGCGATGATGGCATGCCACGCCCGATGTCATTCGGCCAGTGTCTTTGTCAAAGCGGTGATGGCATGTCACGCTCGATGTTATTCGACCACGTGTGTAGTCAAAGTCGGTGATGTCATACCCGCCCAGCGTCGGCTCGGCCGTGTGTCTTGCCCAAAGCGATGTTGGCATGCCACGCCCGGCGTCGTTCGATCGTGTGTCTTTGTCGAGGTGTTGATGTCATGTCACGTCCGCGTCGTTCGGCCGTGTGTGATGTCCAAAGGTGGTGATGTCGTGCCCGCGCGCAGCGTCGTTCGATCGTGTGTCTTTGTCCCAGCGATGATGGTATGCCACGCCCGACATCGTTCGGCCGTGTGTCTTTGTCGAAGGCGGTGATGTCATGCCACGCCCAGCGTAGTCCGGCCCGTGTGTGTTGTCGAAAGGATGTGATGGCATGTCACGCCCGGCGTCGTTCGGCCGTGTGTCTTTGTCTAAAGCGGTGATGTCATCAGCGCCCAGCGTCGTTCGGCCGTGTGTCTTTGCCACTAAGCCGATGATTCCATGCCACGCCCGATATCATTTGATGATCGTGTGTCTTTGTCGAAGCGGTGATATAATACCCACGCCCGATGTAGTCCTACCATGTGTGCCGCCCGAAGCGGTGATGTCATACCACTCGGCGTCGTCAAACAATGTGTCTTTGTCGAAGCGGTGATGTCATGGAACACCTGACGTTGTCGACTGTGTGTGCTGTCCAAGGGCGGTGATTTCATGCCATGCCCGTCGTCGTCTGACCGTGTGTGTTGTCTAAGGGCAGTGATGGCATATCACGCCCGACGTTGCCGACCGTGTGTGCTGTCCAGGGGAGGTGATGTCATGCAACGCCTGACGTCGTCCGACCGTGTGTGCAGTCCAAGGGCGGTGATGGCATGTCATGCCAAACTTTGTTCGACCGTGTGAGCTGCCCAAAGGCGATGATGGAATGCCACACCCGACGTTGTTCGATCATGTGTCTTTGTCTAAAGCGGTGATTTCATGCCCGCAGCGCTCGTGGTTCGACTATGTGTGTTGCCCGAGGCGGTGATGTCATGCCCGCGCCTAACATCGTCCGGCCGTGTGTCTTGTTCGAGGAGTGATGTAATGCCACGCCGCAGCGTTCGCAGCGATTTATTACATGCGAGAAGCGGTGATGTCATGCCACGCCCGATGTTCTTGGCCGTGTGTCTTTGTCAAAGGCGGTGATGTCATGCCACGCTTCGGCGTTGCCCGACCGTGTGTGCTGTCAAGAAAGCGGTGATGTCATACCACGCCCGACCGTCAAACCGTGTGTGCTTTCCAAAGCGGTGATGGAATACTCGCCCAGCGTCGTTGAGCGTGTTTCTTTGCCTAAAGCGATGATGTCATGCCACGCGCCGGCGTCGTTCCACGTGTGTGATGTCAAAGTCGATGTCGCATGTCACGCCCGGCGTTGTTCGACCATGTCTGCCCAAAGCGATGATGGCAAGCCACGCCCGGCGTTGTTCGGCCGTGTGTCTTTGTCTACTTGGCCCGGTGATGTCATGCCATGCCTGGCGTCGTTTGGCCGTGTGTGATGCCAAAGGTGATGATGGAATGCCACGCCCGGCGTCGTCAGAGCTATGTGTGCTATCAAGGCGGTGATGTCGCCACGCCCGGCGGTACCCGATCATGTCTCTTTGTCGAAGCGGTGATGCCATGCCACGCCCGGCGTTGCCAACCGTTTGTCTTTGTCCGAGGCGGTGATGTCATGTCACGCCCGGCGTTGCGATCGTGTGTGTTGTCTAAGAAGCGGTGATGTTAGGCCACGCCCGGCGTCGTCGGCCGTCGCGTGAAGTCAAGGCGGTAATGTCATGCCAGGCTTCGATGTCGTCCGACCGTGCATGCGATCGAAGCGGTGATGTCATGCCATGCCCGGCGTTACCCGGCCGTGTGTGCGGGCAAAACAATGATGTCATTCCACGCCCGGCGTCGTCCGGCCGTCGCGTCTGCGATCGAGGAGGTGATGTAATCTGGCGCCCGGCGTCGTTCGATCGTGTGTGCTGCCCAACCGCGATGATGGATGCCACACGGCGTCGTTCGACCAGTGTCTTTGTCAAAGGTGATGTCATATCACGCCCGGCGTCGTTCGACCGTGCGTGCGATCAAAGCGGTGATGTCATGCCACGCTGGCGTCGATCGATCGTGTGTCTTTGTCCAAGGAGGTGATGTCATGCCACGCCCGTCGTCGTCGGCCGTGTGTCTTTGTCAAGGGCGTGATTGCATGCCACATCCGGCGTTGCCGATCGTGTGTCTTTGTCAAAGCGGTGATGTCATGCCACGCTCAGCGTCGTCGGACCCGTCGCGTCGCGATCAAAGCGGTGATATCATGCCACGCCCGGCGTTGTTCGACCATGTGTCTTTGTCAAGCGGTGATGTCATGCCATGCCCAGCGTCGTCCGGAGCTTTGTGTGCGATCGAGGAGGTGAGGTCATGCCACGCCCGACGTCATTTGACCATGGGTGCTGCCCAACGGCAATGATGGCATGCCACGCCCGATGTCGTTCGATCGAGTGTGCTATCAAAAGGAGATGATGGCATACCACGCCCGACATCGTTCGACCGTGTGTGTAATCAAAGCGGTGATGTCATGCCCCGCCCAGCGTCGCTCGACCGTTTGTCTTTGCCCAAAGAAGTTGATGGAATGCCACGCCCGGCGTCGTTCGATCGTGTGTCTTTGTCAAGAGCGGTGATGTCATGTCGCGTCCCCGCGTCGTTCGACCGTGTGTGATGTCAAAGGTGGTGATGTCATGCCCGCCCAGCGTCGTTCGATCGTGTCTTTGCCCAGCGATGATGGCATGCCACGCCTACATCGTTCGGCCGTGTGTTACGTCCAGGGCGGTGATGTCATGCCACGCCCGATGTAGTCACACCATGTCTTTGCCCAAAGCGATGATGTCATCTGCCACGCTCGGCGTAGTCGGCCGTGTGTCTTTGTCAAAGCGATGATGGCATGTCACGCCCGGCGTCGTTGGGCTGTGTCTTTGTCAAAAGCGGTGATGTCATGCCACGCCCAAAGTCGTCGGCCGTGCAAGTAGTTCAAGGAGGTGATGTTATGCCACGCTGGCGTCGTTCGATTGTGTGTCTTTGCCCAGCGGCGATGATTGCATGCCATGCTGGCGTCGATCGGCCGTGTCATTGTCAAGTAAGGTGATGTCATGCCCACGCCCGTCATCGTCGGCCGTGTGTGCTTTGTTCAAGAGCGATGATGGCATGCCACGCCCGGCGTTGTTCGATCGTGTGTCTTTGTCAAAGGCGATGATGTCATGTCACGTCCACGTCGTTCGATCGTGTGTGATATCAAAGGTTGTGATGTCATGCCCGCCCAGCGTCGTTGATCGTGTCTGCTGCCCAAAGCGATGATGGAATGCCACGCCCGACATCGTTCAACCGTGTGTGTCTTTGTCGAGGCGGTGATGTCATGCTATGCCCGGCGTGAAATCGGCCGTGTGTGTTGTCAAAGAAGTGATGGCATATCACGCCCGGCGTCGATTCGACGCTTGTGTGCGATCCAAAGCGGTGATGTCATGCGCCCAGGTGGATTCGGCCGTGTGTC
The DNA here is from genome assembly GCA_027789145.1 of Solanum arcanum. Lineage (NCBI taxonomy): Eukaryota > Viridiplantae > Streptophyta > Magnoliopsida > Solanales > Solanaceae > Solanum > Solanum arcanum. The sequence goes on from JAPXVU010000031.1 coordinate 44,754, forward strand.
TTTGCCCAAAGCCGATGATGACATGCCACACCCGACATCGTTCGACCGTGTGTGCTGTCGAGGCGGTGATATAATGCCACGCCCGATGTAGTCCTACCATGTGTCTGCCCGAGGCGGTGATGTCATGCCACTCCGGCGTTGTCAGGCAATGTTTCTTGTCAAGAAGCGGTCTTTGTCATGCCATGCCTGGCGTTACCGGCCGTGTGTCTTTGTCAAGGCGATGGCGTTATATCACTCGGCGTTGCCCGGCCGTGTTCTTTCAGCATCGAGGCGGTGATGTCATGCCATGCCCGGCGTCATCCGGCCGTGCGGCGATCGAAGCGGTGATGTCATGCCACGCCGGCGTCGTTCGGCCGTGTGTGTTATCAAGAAGCGGTGATGTCATACCCACGCTGGCGTCGTTTGATCGTTTGTGCTGCCCAAAGATGATGATGGCATGCCACGCCCGGCGTCGTCCGGCCGTGCGTGTAGTCAAGCGGTGATGTCATGCCACGCAGCGACATTGCCGGCGTGTGTCTTTGTCAAAGCGGTGATGTAATGCCACTCCCATCATCGTCCGGCCGTGTGTGTTTTCAAGAGGCGGTGATGGCATATCACGCCCGGCGTTACCCGACAAGTGTCTTGTCCAAGGCGGTGATGTCATGCCCACGCTGGCGTCGTCCGTATGCGTCGCGATCAAAGGCTGTGATGGCATGTCATGCGAGTTAGTTCGGCCGTGTGAAGGCTGCACAATGGCGATGATGGAATTTCACGCTGGCGTCGTTCGGCGTATGTGCTGTCAAAGCGGTGATTTCATACCACGCCGGCGTGGTCGACTATGTGTGTTGCCCGAGGCGGTGATGTCATGCCATGCCTGGCGTCGTCCGGCCGTGTGTCTTTGTCGGCGATGATGTAATACCACGCCGCGACCTTGCCCGGCGGTGTGTTTTGTTCGAGAGGTGATGTCATACCCGCCCGATGTTGCCCGGCCGTGTGTCTTTGTCGAAGCGGTGATGATATACCACGCCCGGCGTTGCCGACCGTGTGTGCTATCCAAGGGCGGTGATGTCATACCACGCCCAACTTCGTCAAACCGTGTTTTCTTTCCAAAGGTGGTGATGGCATGTCATGCATGCCATCGTTCGACCGTGTTTGCCAACCAAGGGCTATGATGGAATGCCACGCCCGACGTCGTTCGACCGTGAGTGTTGCCCAAAGGCGATGATGGCATACCCGCCCAGCGTTTTTGACCGTGTGTCTTGCGCCAAAGCGATGATGGAATATCACGCCCGGCGTCGTTCGGCCAGTGTCTTTGTCAAGTCGGTGATGGCATGTCACGCCTGACATTGTTCAACCGTGTGTGCTGCCCAAAAGCGATGATGGCAAGCCATGCCCTACATCGTTCAACCGTGTGTGCTGTCCAAGAGCGGTGATTTCTTGCAACACCTGACGTCGTTCGACCGTGTGTGTCGTCCAAAGGCTGTGATGGCATGTCCGCCCAATGTCGTTCGATCGTGTGAGCTGTCTAAAGGCGGTGATGTCATGCCACGCCCGACGTCGTTTGACCGTGTGTGATGCCCAAAGGAGATGATGGAATGCCACGCCCGACGTCGTCTGATTGTGTGTCTTTGTCCAAAGCGGTGATGTCATGCCACGCTGGCGTTCTTGATCGTGTGTCTTTGTCAAAGCGGTGATGTCATGCAACACCTGGCGTTACCCGACCGTTTGTCTTTGTCAGGACGGTGATGTCATGTCACGCCCGGCGTTGCCGATCGTGTGTGCTGTCTAAGGGCGGTAATGTCAGGCCACGCCCGACGTCGTCTGACCGTGCATGAAGATCAAGGGCGGTGATGTCATGCCACGCCCGACGTTGCCAACCGAGTGTGCGGTCAAAGCGGTAATGTCATACCGCGCCCGGCGTCGTCGGCCGTGCGTCGCGATCGAGGAGGTGATGTAATGCCACTCCGGCGTCGTTCGATCGTGTGTCTTTGCCCATGGCGATGATGGCATGCCACGCCCGGCGTCGTTCGACGATTGTGCTATCTTAAAGCGGTGATGGAATGTCACGCCCGGCGTCGTTGGCCGTGCGTGCAGTCGAAGCGGTGATTTCATGCCACGCCCGAGCATTGATCGGCCGTGTATGCTATTTAAGGAGGTGATGTCATGCCCACGCTCGGCGTAATAGCCGTGTGTCTTTGTCAAGAGCGGTTATGTCGCCCACGACCGCCGTCGTGCGGCCGTGTGTGCAATCGAAGGGCGAGGATGTCATGCCACGCCCGGCGTCATTCGATCGTATGTCTTGTCAAAAGCGGTGATGTCATGCCACGCCCGACATTGCCGACCATGTGTGTTGTCGAGGGGTGATGTCATGCCAAGCCCGGCGTCATTTGACCGTTTGTGCTGCCCAAAGGCAATGATGGCATCAACGCCAGGCGTCGATCGGCGTGTGTCTTTGTCGAAGCGGTGATGTCATGCCACGCCCGATGTTGCCGACCACATGTGAGCTGTCCAGAAGGCGGTGATGTAATGCCACGCCCGGCGTCGTGCGACTATCGTGGAGTCAAGGATGGGGATGTCATACCCACGCCCGGCGTCGTTCGAGCGTGTGTGCTATCCAGGGGCGGTGATGTCATTCCACGCCCGACATCGTTCGACCATATGTTCTTCCCAATGGCGATGATGTCATGCCACGCTAAACGTCGTTCGATGGAGTGTGCTGTCAAATGGCTGTGATGGCATGTCACGCCCGACGTTGTTCGACCGTGTGTGCTTTCCAAAGGCGGAGATGTCATGCCACGCCTAACGTCGTTCGACCGTGTGTGCTGCCCAAAGGCGATGATGTCATTCCACGCCCGATGTAGTTCGGCCGTGTGTCTTTGTCCAGGCGGTGATGTCATATCACGCCCAGCGTCGTTCGGCGGTGTGTCTTTGTCAAAGCGGTGATGTCATGCCACGCCCAAAGTCGTTCGGCCGTGTGCTTTGTCAAAGCGGTGATGTCATGCCACGCTGATGTAGTCCTACCGTGTGTCTTTGTCAAAGCGGTGATGGCATGTCACGCCAGGCGTCGTTCGGCGAGTGTCTTTGTCCCAGCGGTGATGTCATGCCACGCCCAGCGTCGTTCGACCTTGTGTAGCTTAAAAGCGATGATGGCATGCCACGCCCGACATCGTTCGACCGTGTGGTATCAAGAGGCGGTGATATTATACCCACGCCCGATGTAGTTTGACCGTTTGTCTTGCCCGAGGCGGTGAATGTCATGCCACTCGGCGTGCGTCCTACCGTGCGTGCGATCAAAGCGGTGATGTCAAGCCACACTCGGCGTTGTTCAACCTTGTTTTCCATCAAAGAGCTATGATGGCATGCAACGCTGGCGTCGTTCGGCGATGTGTCTTGCCCAAAGGCGATGATGGCATGGCATGTCCGACGTCGTTCGACCGTGTATGCTGTCCAAAGGCGGAGATGTTATGCCAAGCCCGATGTAGTCCGACCATGTGTGCTGCCTAAGGGCGGTGATGTCATGCCACTCTCGACGTCGCCCGACAGTGTGTACTGTCTAAGGGCTGTGATGTCATGCTACGCCCGACGTTGCCGACCGTGTGTGCTGTCCAATGGTGGTGATTCCATATCACGCTTGATGTTGCAGACCGTGTGTGCTTTGTCAACAAGTGATGTCATGCCACGCCCGATGTTGCCGACCGTTTGTCTTTGTCTAAGAGGCGGTGATGTCATACCATGCCCGATGTTACCCGACCGTGTGTGTTGTCGAGGCGGTGATGTCATTCCACAACCAGCGTTACCCGGCCGTGTGTCTTTGTCCAAGAGCGATGATGTCATACCACGCCCGACATCGTCCAACCGTGCGTTCAATCAAGGGTGGTGATGTTATACCCGCTGGCGTCGCCGACCGTGTGTGCTGTCAAAAGCGGTGATGTCATACCACGCGGCGTTGCCCACCATGTGTGTTTCGAAGAAGCGGTGATGTCATGCCAAGCCTACGTCATTTGACCCGTTTGTCTTTGCCCAAAGCGATGATGGCATGCAACGACCAACGTCGTTTGACCGTGTGTACTGTCCAAGGGTGGTGATGTCATGCCACGCCCGACGTTGCCGACCGTGCGTGTAGTCCAAGGGCGGTGATGTCAAGTCATGCCTGACGTCGTTCGACCGTGTGTCTTTGCCCAAGCGATGATTGCATGTCACGCTGCGTTGTTTTACCGTGTACGCCATCCAAGGGCTCGATGGCATGCCCGTAAGCGTCGTTCGGCCGTGTAGGCTGCCCAAAGGTGATGATGGCATGCCACGCTGGCGTTTTGATCGTGTGTGATGCCCGAAGCGATGATGGCATGCCACGCTTCGACCTCGTTTGACCGTGTGTCTTTGTACAAAGGGTGATGTCATGCCAAGCCCAAAATCGTTCGGCCGTGTGCTGCCCAAAAGCGATGATGGCATGTAACGCCCAAGCGTTGCCGGCCGTGTTTCTTTGTCAAAGAGGCGATAATGTCATACCACACCGGCGTCATCCGGCCGTGCATGCGATTACATGGGAGGTGATGTCATGCCACACCGATGTCGTTCGGCCGTGTGTGCTGCCCAGCGGCGATGATGGCATGCCACACCGATGTCGTTCGATCAGTGTCTTGTCAAAGCGGTGATGGCATGTAACGCCCGACATTGTTCGGCCGTGCATGCATTCAAAGGCGGTGATGTCATGCCATGCCCAGCGTCGTTCGGCCGTGTGTCTTTGTCAAGGAGGAGCAAAAACCTAAGTGCACCAACCAGGCTCCCAGGCTTGGCGGAATGGCACGACGCGTTAAAGCGAGCTCATTGAAATTTTGGAGTGATGCCCTGAGAGAGTTAACCAAGCTTCAAAGCGGCGTGATGCCTAAGCGGCGTCAGCGAGACTCTGAAGCTTAAGCTATGACTCATTGGCGCACCACTCGAGGTCAAGAACCTGAGACCACGATGACTTTAGCACGCCACTTAGGTTCTCGAGCTTGAGGCTTGGCGCCTATGCATGCCACCAAAGCTCATTGAGATTACGAATGCGCCTCTATCTCCCCACTATCACGAAGATTGAGGTCACGGCCTTACTGGCGTGCAACCAGCGATTCCATAGTTTGAGAAGCAAGCAGCGGCGCCAACAAGGCTCCGGTGTGAAGAAGGAATGCCTGTGTGCACCAAAAAGATTCCCCAAGCTTGAAGCATGATGCTCGAAGCGCACCACCCAAGATACTGGATCGTGAGTCACGATGCCCTAAGAACGCCAAAAAATGTCCATATCGATCGTGGCGTAAGAGTGCGCCACCAGGCTCTCTGAAGCGAGGTGTGGCGCCACTGATCGTGCCACCTAGGCTTCTTGATATTGATGAAATGCACCTTGAGTGCCCCAGGAACCGGGCTTGGTAGCGTTACCTAAAGCGCTCTACCGGGATCTCGAGCTCGGCGCCATGGCGTGCCACCTGAACACCTTTAGATTGAGGCCCAGCGCCTTAAGTGTCACCCAAGTCTCGCGCATAGCCTCTGAAGCGACTCGCTTGGGTGCACCACCCAAAATCTTAGAACCTGAGGCCACGATACGCTTGGTAGCGCCACCGTGCTACGAGGAACTTGGCGCGATGCCTTTGGCGCCCGAACCAGGCTCCCGAGCTTGAGGCAACGCGCCCAGCAAGCCACCGGGGTTCATAAAGGTGAGGTGGGATGCCACTGGCGTGCCACGTGCGTTCCTTGAGCTTGAGGCACGTCTTCTTGAGCTCCGCTGGTCTCGCATAGCGTGCGACCACGACCTGGCGAGATCCACCCAAGCTCACATGGCTTTGTGGTGGGATGCCCCAGCGCACCACCACGGATCAGGGAGCACGAGGCCACGATGCTGGCGTTCCACCAGGGCTCCTTGCTCTTTAGGCATGAAGCCTTGAGTGCTGACCCCTCTTCACTTTACTCACGATGCCTGAGCCGCCACCTTTGCTCCACGAATCTTAAGGAATGACTCTTTGGATGCGCCACCACAGCCCCTAAAAGCTTGAGGTGCGATGCCTTGAAACACATTTGGTTTCGGAGCTTGAGGCGTGGCACCTGGCCAGCGCATAAAGGCTCCCATATCATAAGGATGATTCCCTAAATCGCCACCAGGCTACAAGAACTTGGTAGCGATGCCTTGAGGCACTTTCCAGTCTCATAGAGCTTGAGAGCGCAATTCCTGAGCACGCCACCAATACAAGCGAGCACGAGGAACAAATCTCTAAGTGTAAAACCCAAGCTCTTGGTTCTTGAGCCTTGGCGCCTTGGCGCATGACCCATAATCCTGGAGCTTGAGGCTCGAAGCCTAAGTGCCACCAGGCTTGCATAGCCTGAGCAGCGACTCCGCTTTAAAATGATCTTAATCGATGAAATCACTGGATACCAAAAACTCTCTTTGTCGGCGAATCAATCCACAATGAGGAAAGTAACGAAGAAATATGTGTTTTTAAGAAGAAGAAAGATCGAGAATAATGCGTAGGGAAATATTCTAAAGGCGAATGGTATTTATAAGCAAGAAGAATATATTTTGAAAGGTTGCAACCCTTTAAGAATTGACCACGACCGATTAATGAAAGGTTGCAAACTTTCAAATAGTATTGGTATTTATTCTGAAAGTTGCTTGAAGCGATCATGGCGGGAATTTTAAATATACTTGGAATTTAAAGCGGGTCCTTGTTGATTTGTGTTGGGTCAGGTTAACTGTTATCAACTAATTAATTGAAAATAATTTTTGGCCATTTAAATAATTAAATAAATAATTAAAATAAATTTGTCCAAAAAATTATCTCTCGATCATTTGCCAAAGCCGAAGTCGTAGTCGAAGCGGCGAGTGGCGGCAAGCAGTAGAGGAGTCCCTCTTTCCAACCCTTTTAACAATTAATAGGAGTGTTTATTTATTTAAACTTTCCTATTTTCATTTCCATTACCGATGAGGGACTATTGCCTTTTTCATTAAAGCATTAGAGGACTTTTTAAGTTGCCAACCTTTCAAGTTCTACACTTTTAAAATTCCTCTCCTTCCCTCTATTTCTCATCAATTGTTGCTACATACCCAACATACCTACCTATCAATTAAATAACCGTAGTTATAGAATAATTTAAAACTTTCAAATCAACTTCAGATGAATCATAATTGACTCGATTACAACTATTAGGAGAGATAAAACTATAATCTTTTTAAGAAAATATCTAAAGATAACTTTTTGGGTCATTACATTGTGGCTCTTGTGACTTATCGCGGAGGTTACTATTTATTGTGCATTGCGATCAGCGTGGGTGGTGGTCGCGTCAGCGTGGTGACAAGTTTTGATAGTCAGCGATCATGAGACTCTTTATCGCGATAGTCAATAATAAGTTGATCGATTTATCCATCACAATTCCAATGCTCAAGGTCGCGATCGAGATAAATAGTTGATGTGTTATCCACTAAAATATTCATCTTTAAGTAGAATATCTTTAGTCAACAATCTGCCTTTGCACAACTAACCAAATTATGAATTGATGCCTTGGTTGAGAGATTTTTGTTCAGGATGATGTGTTATCCACTAATATATTCATCTTTACGTAGAATATCTTTAGTCAACAATACACCTTTGCACAACTAACAAAATTATGAATTGATACCTTGGTTGAAAGATTTTGTTCGAGATGAATTCTACAATTCTCATCTTGCTTTAGACCCACAACTTATGAATTGTAGCTTGCTCCTGTTTATTATTTTCCATTTTATGTTAGGTAATGCCATGCCGAAGCGTCGTTCGATCGTGTGTAGTGCCCAAGCGGCGATGGTAGCATGCCACGCTGATGTCGTTCAACGGTGTGTGCTTTGTCGAAGCGTTGATGTAATGCCACACCCGGCGTCGTTCGGCCGTGTGTGCCATCCAAAAGCGGTGATGGCATGTCACGCCAGATGTCGATTCGACCGTGTATCACGGTCAAAAGCGGTGATGTCATGCCCCGCGCCCGGCGATGGTCCGGTATGTTTCTTTGTCAAGGGAGGTGATGTCATGCAACTCCCAAGCAGCGGCCGTGTGTCTTTGTGTAAGAAGCGGTGATGTCGAGGCCCACGCCCAATGTTATAGCCCAAGCGTGTGTGTTGTCAAGAGGCGGTGATGTCATGCCACACCGGCGTTATCGACCGTGTGTGTTGTCAAGGCGGTGATGCCATGCCACGCGCTGGCGTCGTCCGGCCGTCGCGTGAAGTCAAAGCGGTGATGTCATGCCACGCTCGGCGTCGTCCGGCTTGTCGCGTTAAGTCGAAGCGATAATATCATACCACGCCCGGCGTTGCCGACCATGTGTCTTTGTCGAAGCGGTAATGTCATGCCACGCCAGCGTCGTCCGGCCGTGCGTCGCGATCGAGGAATGCTTTCATGCCATGCCGAAGCGTCGTTCGGTATGTGTTACGCCCATGGCGATGATTGCATGCCAAAGCCGATGTCGTTTGACCGAGTGTGCTATCTAAACTTGGTGATGGCATGTCCGCGCTCGGCGTCGTTTGGCCGTGCGTCGCGATCAGTGTGATTTCATACCACGCCAGGACTTGATCGGCCGTGTGTCTTTGTCGAGGAAGTGATGTCATGCCCCATGCCAGCGTCGTTTGGCCGTATGTGTTGTTCAAAGGCGGTGATGGCATGCCATGCCCGACATTGCCGGCCGTGTGTGTTGTCAAGGCGGTGATGTCATACCTTGCCAGCGTTACCCGTTCGTGTGTAGTGTCGAAGCGGTGATGTTATACCACGCCCAGCGTCGTTTGATCGTCGCGTCGCGATCGAAAGCGGTGATGTCTTACCACGCCCGGCGTTTTTCGACCATGTGTGTTGTCGAGGCGGTGATGGCATGCCACGCCCGATGTCGCCCGGCCCCATGCGTGCGGCGCAAGGAGGTGATGTCATGCCACGCCCGGCGTCGTTTGACCATAGGTGCTTTGCCAGTAGCGATGATGGCATGACCACGCCCGTTGTCGTTCGACCAAGTGTCTTTGTCAAATTAGGTGATGGAATGTCACGCCTACGTTGTTCGGCCGTGTGTGTTGTCAAAGCGGTTATGTCATGCCACGCCCGGCGTTGCTTTCGACCGTGTATGCTTTGCCCAAAGCGATAATGGCATGCCACGGCTTGGCGTTGTTCGATCGTGTGTGCTGTCAAGAGCGGTGATGTCATGTCATCATCCACGTCGTTCGACCGTGTGTGATGTGTAAAGGTGGTGATGTCATACCACGCTGACATCGTTCGATCGTGTGTCTTTGCGCACAAAAGCGATGATGGCATGCCCGCGCCCGACATCGTTCGGCCGTGTGTCTTTGTCTAGAAGCGGTGGCGTCATACCCACGCCGGCGTGGTCGGCGAGTGTCTTTGTCCAAAGGTGGTGATGGCATGTGGCGCTTGACTTCTTTGGCCGTGTGTCTTTGTCCAAAGGTGATGATGTCATGCAGCCCAGCGTCGTTCGGCCGTGTGTGCTACCTAAAGCGATAGCGACATATCACGCCCAGACATCGATCATTTGTGTGTCTTTGTCGAGGCGGTGATATAATGCCACACCCGATGTAGTCCTACCGTGTGTCTTGCCCAAGTCGGTGATGTCATGCCACTCCCAGCGTCGTCCGATAGTGTATCTTGTCAGAGGCGGTGATGTCATACCACGTCCGATGTTGCCCATTGTGTGTCATCCTGACGGTGATGTCATACCACGCCGCGATGTCGTTCGAATGTCGCGGCGATCAAAGCGGTGATGTCATGCCCACGCCCGGCGTCGTTTGGCCGTGTGTGCTTTCGAAGAGCGGTGATGTCATACCGCGCCGGCGTTGTTTGACCGTTTATCTTTGCCTAAGGCAATTATGGCATGCCACGCCCGGCGTCGTCCGGCCGTGTGTGTTGTCAAGAGCGATGATGGCATATCATGCTTTCGGCGTTACCCGACCGTGTGTTTTGTCAAGAAGCGGTGATGTCATACCCACGCGGATGTCGTCCGACCGTCTGCAGCGATCGAAGCGGTGATGTCATGCCACGCCCGGCGTCGTTTGGCCAGTGTGTCTTTGTCGAGGTGGTGATTTCATATCCACGCCCAACATCGTTTGACCGTTTGTCTTTGCCCTAAAGCGATAAGGGCATGCCCGCGCCCGGCGTCGTCGGCCGTCGCGTGTAGTCGAAGCGGTGATGTCATGCCCACGCTCGGCGTCGTGCGACCGTGTGTCTTGTCAAGAGCGGTGATAACATCTTCGCCCGGCGTTGATTGACCATGTGTCTTTGCCAAAAGCGATGATGGCATGCAGCGGCGTCGTTCGTTCGTGTGTCTGCGAGGCCAAAGCGCGCTGATGTAATACCACGCCCGACATTCTTGGCGGTGTCTTTGTCCAAGAGCGATGATGTCATGCCATGCGGCGTTGTCCCTACCGTGCGTCGCGATCAAAGCGGTGATGTCAAGCCACGCCCGGCGTCGTTCGACTATGTCTTTGCCCAAAGCGATGATGGCATACCACGCCCGGCGTCATCACGGCGGTGTGCTATCCATATCGCGGAGATGTCATGTACCACTCGGCGTCGGCCCAGCGGTGTCTCTTGTCTAAGAGGCGGTGATGTCATGCCATACCGCGGCGTTATCGACCATGTCTTTGTCGAGGTAGTGATGTCATACCCGCTCGATGTTACCCGGCCGTGTGTCTTTGTCCTAAAGGCGGTGATGTCATACCAGGCCGGCGTTGTCCGACCGTTTGTTCGATCAAGAAGCGGTGATGTCATCACCACGCCCGGCGTTAACTTGATCGTGTATCTTTGTCAAAGCGGTGATGTCATGCCACGCCCGGCGTCGTTCGGCCGTTTGTGCTTTGCCCAAAGCGGTGATGTCATGCCACTCCCGGCGTGGTCGGCCGTCGCGTCGCGATCGAAGGCGGTGATATCATGCCATGCCAGCGTTGTTCGGCCGTGTGTGTTATCAAAGCGGTGATGTCATGCCATGCCCAACATCGTCCATTGTGTGTCTTTGTCAATGGCGATAATGTCATGCCCACGCCTTCGTCGTCACGGTGTGTGTGTTATTCAAGGATGGTGATGGCATGCCGCGCTTATATCGTTCGGCCGTGCGTGCAAACCAAGAGCGGTTATGGCATGTCTTGCGGAGCATCATTCGGCCGTGTGTCTGCGTCCAAATGAAGAGATGTTATGCCAAGCCCGATTTGGATTCGGCCGTGTGTGCTGCCCAAGAGGCGGTGATGTCATGCCACTCGGCGTCGTCCGGCGGTGTGTCTTGTCTAAGAGCGGTGATGTCATTGCCACGCATGACGTTAGTCGGCCGTGTGTCTTTGTCAAGAAGCGGTGATGTCATTCCACGCTCAATGTTGCCGGCCGTGTGTCTTTGTCCAAAAGCCGTGAAGTCATGCCACACGCTGCGTCGTCCGGCCGTGCATGCACTCGAGGCGGTGATGCCATGCCACGCCCGGCGTTATCGACCGTGTGTGCGGTCAAAGGCGGTGATTCCATACCACACCCGGCGTCGCTGACCGTGCATGCGATCGAGAAGGTAATGTAATGCCGCGTAATGTCATTTGATTGTGTGTGCTGCCCAGCGGCGATGATGGCATGCCACGCTGGCGTCATTCGGCCCGAGTGTGATGTCCAAAGGGGGTGATGGCATGTCACGGCTGACGTCGTTCGACCGTGTGTGTAGTCTAAGGGAGGTAATGTCATGCCACTCCTGACGTCGATCGACCGTGTGTGCTGACCCAGGGAGGTTATGTCATGCTACGCCCGACATCGTGTGACCGTTTGTGCCATCAAAGGGCGGTGATGGCATGCCACAGCCGGCGTTGCCGGCGATGTGTCTTGTCAAAGCGGTGATTTCATGCCCACGCTCGATGTTGCCAACCGTGTGTCTTTGTCGGTGAAGTGATGTCATACCCACGCGCGGCGTCGTCCGGCCGTGCATCTGATCGAAGCGGTGATATCGTGCCACGCCCGGCGTTACCGGCCCGTGTGTCTTTGTCAAAGCGGTGATGTCATACCACGCTTCGGCGTTACCCGAGCATGTGTAAAATCCATGGAAAGGTGATGTAATGCCACACTCGATGTCGTTCGATCGTGTGTCTTTGTCAAGCGGTGATGGCATGTCACGCTGGCGTCGTTCGGCCGTGCGTGCGATCGAAGCGGTGATGTAATGCTGCGCTGGCGTCGATCGGCCGTGTGTGCTTTGTCAAGGAGGTGATGTCATACCCGCCCAGCGTCGTCGGCGGTGTGTGTTGTCTAAAGCGGTGATGGCATGCCACGCCCGACATTGCCGGCTGTGTGTGTTGTCGAGGCGGTGGCGTCATGCTTGCCCGGCGTTCTTTGTTCGTGTGTGGTGTTCGAAGCGGTGATGTCATTTCATGCCCGGCGTCATCAACCATGCGTGCATTCAAGGCGATGATGTGATCCACCATGCGCAGTTGTTCGACCATGTGTGTTGTCGAAGCGGTGATGTCATACCACGCCCGGCGTCTTCAGCCTGTGTGTAATGCGATCAAGGAGAGGTGATGTCATACCCACGCCTGGCGTCGATTGACAATGGAGTGCTTCCCAGCGGCGATGATGGCATGCCACGCCCGGCGTCGTTCGGCCGAGTGTCTTTGTCAAAAAGGCGGCGATGGCATGTCACGCCCGGCGTTCTTCCGGCCGTGTGTGTTGTCGAAAGCGGTGATGTCATACCCACGCCCAAAGTCACTTTCGGCCGTGTGTCTTGCTGCCCCAGGCAATGATGGCATCTGGCGCCCTACGTCGTTCGATCATGTGTGCTTTGTCCGAATGCGATGATGTCATGTCACGTCCCGCGTTGTTCAGCGCGTGTGTGATGTCCAAAGGTGGTGATGTCATGTCATGCCGCGTCGTTCGATCGTGTGCTTTGCCCCAAAGCGATGATGGCATGCCACGCCCGGGAGCATCGTTCATTTGTGTGTCTTTGTCAATGGTGGTGATGTCATGCCTGCGCTCGACATAGATCCAGGCCGTGTGTCTTTGTCAAAAGCGGTGATGGCATATCACGCTGGCGTCGTTGGACGGCGTGTGCTTTGTCCAAAAGCGGTTATGTCATGCACGTCAGAGCGTTGCCGACCGTGCATCTGATCCCGAAGCGGTGATGTCAAATCCGCGCCCGGCGTCGTTCAAATGTGTCTTTGTCAAGGTGGAGATGTTATACCAAGCTCGATGTAGTCCAGGCCGTGTGTGCTTTGCCCAAGGCGGTGATGTCATGCCACTCTCGACTTCGCCAGGCGGTGTGTCTTGTCTAGGGCCCGGTGATGTCATGCCACGCCCGGCGTTACCCGGCCGTGTGTGTTGTCGAGGCGGTGATGTCATGCCACGCTCGATGTTCCCGACCGTTTGTGTTGTCGAAGCGGTGATGTCATACCCGCGCTGATGTAACCATCCGTGTGTCTTTGTCCGAAGTGGTGATGTCATACCATTCTCGGCGTCGCCCGGCAGTGTGTCTTGCTATAAGGGCGGTGATGTCTTGCCACGCCCGGCGTTGCCGATGCGTGTGTGTTGTCCAAGGTAGTGATGTCATACCGTGCCGGCGTTGTCGACGTTTACCCATCTTTGTCTAAGAGCGGTGATGTCATACCCGCGCCGATGTTGCCTACCGTGTGTGCTGTCCAAGGCGGTGATGTCCGCAACCGCCCGGCGTTGCCCGACCGTGTGTGCTGTCGAAAGCGGTGATGTCATGCCCATGCGTCGTCAACCGTGCATTTGATCGAGGCGGTGATGTCATGCCGCGCCAGGCGTCGCCGACCGTGTGTCTTTGTCAAAAGCGGTGATGTCATGCCACGAAGCCGGCGTTGCCGACCATGTGTGCTATCGAGAGGTGATGTCATGCCAAGCCCGGCGTCGTTTGACCGTTTGTCTTTGCCCAAAGCGATGATGGCATGCAGCGCTGGCGTCGTTCGACCATGTGTGTCTTTGTCGAAGCGGTTATGTCATACCCACGCCCGATGTTTGCGATCGTGCGTGCAGTCAAGAAGCGATGATGTCAAGTCACGCCCTAATGTCGTTCGACGTCTGTGCTGCCCAAAAGCGGTGATGGCATGCGCTGGCGTCGTTTGGCCGTGTTTGCCATCGAGGGCTATGATGGCATGCCCGCCCAGCGTCGTTCGGCCGTGTGTCTTGCCCAAAGCGATGATGGCATGTCACGCTGATGTTGTTCGACCGTGTGTCTGCCTAAAAGCGATGATGGCATGCCACGCTCGACCTCGTTGGGCCGTGTGTGCTATCGAAAGGGGTGATGTCATGCCATGCCTACATCGTTCGGCCGTCGCGTGCTTTGCCTAAAAGCGATGATGGTATACTGCGCCCAGCGTCGTCCGGCCGTGCATCTGATCAAAGCGGTGATATGCATCCCACGCCCGGCGTTGCCGACCATGTTTTCTTTCGAGGCGGTGATGTCATGCCACACCCGGCGTCATCCGACCGTGCGTGTAGTAAAGGAGGTGATGTCATGCCACGCCGATGTCGTTCGGCCGTGTGTGCTTCCCAGCCAGCGATGATGGCATACCACGCCGGCGTCGTTCGACCGAGTGTCGCTGTCAAAGCGCGGTGATGGCATATCACGCGACATCGTTCGGCCGTGCATGCGATCGAAGCGGTGATGTCATGCCATGCCCAGCGTCGTTGATCGTGTGTGCTGTCAAGGAGGTGATGTCATGCCACGCCCGGCGTCGTTCGACATTGCGTGCAATCAAGGAGAGTGATGTCATCCACGCCTTGACGTTGCCGACCATGTGCTATCGAGGCGATGATGTCATACCCGCACGGCGTCATCCGACCGTGCGTATAGTATAGGAAAGGTGATGTCATGCCACACGCCGATGTCGTTCGACCGTGTGTGTTGCCCAGCGGCGATGATGCATTCCACACCCGGCGTCGTTCGGCCAGGTGTGCTGTCGAAAGCGGTGATGGCATGTCACGCGCGACGTCGTTCGGCCGTGCATGCGATCGAAGCGGTAATGTCATGCCATTCCCAGCGTCGTTCGATCGTATGTCTTTGTCTAAAAGGAGGTGATATCATGCCACGCGCCGAGAGTCGTCCGGCCGTGTGTGGTGTCAAGGAAGGTGATGGCATGCCACGCCCGGCGTTGCCCGGCCGTGTGTTTTGTCGAAGCGGTGATGGAATACCCGCCCGATGTTGCTGCGTCTGTGTTTGCTTTATGAGGCGGTGATGTAATGTCACGTCGGCGTGCGTCCAACCATGCGTGCGATCAAGGCGTTGATGTCGTACCACGTCCGCCGTTGTTCGGCCGTGTGTGTTGTCAAGAGGCGTGGATGTTATTATTACTACGCGCTGGCGTCGTTCGGTAAGTGCGATCGAGGAGGTGATGTCATACCACGCTGATGTCGTTTGGCCGGTGTGTGTTGTTCAAGGGCGGTGAAGGCATATTCGCCCGGCGTTTACGGCCGTCGTGCGATCGAAGCGGTGATGGCATGTCATGCCCGACCGTTCGACCATGTATGCAGTCGATCAAAGCGGTGATGTCATGCCCGCCAAATGTCGTTTGACCGTGTGTGCTTCCCAAAAGCGATGATGGAATACCACGCCCGGCGTCGTTCGGCCGTGTGTGTTGTCAAAGCGGTGATGTCATGCGCTTGCCCGAAGTTAACGGCCGTGTGTGTTGTCGAGGGTGGTGATGTCGCCACACGCGCGGCGTCGTTCAATCGTGCGTCTTGATTTAAGGAGGTAATGTCATGCCACCACGGCGTCGTTCGGCCGTGTGTGCTGTCCAAAAGCGGTGATGGCATGCCAACACCCGATGTCGTTCGGCCGTGCGTGCGATCCGAAGCGGTGATGTCATGCCACGTCAGCGTCGTTCGATTGTGTATGCTGTCGAGGAGGTGATGTCATTCCACGCCCGATGTCGTTTGACCGTGTGTGCTGCCCAAAGCGATGATGGAATACCCACGCCGGCGTCGTTCGACCGTGTTTCTTTGTCTGAAAGCGGTGATGTCATGCCACCACGGCGTTACCGAGCCATGTCTTTGTCACGAAGCGGTGATGTCATGCTTCACGCCGCATGCGGCGTCGTTATACTATGCGTCTTGATTTAAGGGAGGTGATGTCATACCACACTTTGGCGTCGTTCGACCGTGTAATATTGCGGCCAGCTGGCGATAATGGCGGCATGCCACACGGCGTCGTTCAACCAAGTGTGTTGTCAAAGCGGTGATGGCATGTCACGCCGAAGCTTTGTTGGCCGTCGCGTGAAGTCGAGGGTGGTGATGTCATGCGATGCCCAACAGCGTTCAATCGTGTGCCTTTGTCGAGGAGGTGATGTCATGCCCACGCCCGGCGTCGTATGACCATGTGTGCTGTCAAGGAGGTGATGGCATGCCATGCCCGACCATTGCCGGCGTGTGTGTTGATCAAAAGGCGGTGGCGTCATGCCACGCCGGCGTTGCCCGTCCGTGTGTGCTGCTACGAGGCGGTGATGTCATGCCCACGCCCGGCGTCCTCCGATTATGCGTCGCGATCCAAAGCGATGATGTTTTGCACGTGTCAACATCGTCCGAGCCGTGCGTCACGATCAAAAGCGGTGATGGCATCTCATGCCGGCCGTTTGGCTGTGTGTGCTGTCAAAAGCGGTGATGTCATGCCACACCCAATATCGTTTGACGTGTGTCTTGCCCAAAGCGATGATGGAATGCCACGCCCGACATCGTTATTTGTGTGTGCTGTCCAAATCACGGTGATGTCATACCCACGCCCGGCGTGGTAAACGGCCAGGTGTGTCTTTGCACAAGAAGCGGTGATGTTATCTGCGCCATGCGGCGTCGAGCCGTGTGTGCTTTCCGAGGCGGTGATGTCATACCACGCCCGATGTTGCCATTGTGTGTGTTGTCGAAGAAGCGGTGATGTCATTCCACGCCCGGCGTTGCCCGGCACCGTGTGTCTTTGTCAAAGGCGGTGATTTCATTCCATGCCCAGCGTCATCAAGCGTGTGTGCTTTCCAAAAGCGGTGATGGCATGTCAGGCCTCACGTCGTTCGGGCGAGTTTGCCGTCGAGGGCTATGATGGCATGCCCACGCTGGCGTCGTTCCGCCGTGTGTACTTCCATGTAAGCGATGATGGCATGCCACGCTGGCGTCGTTCAAGCGTGTGTGTTGTCAGCGATGATGGCATGTCACGCCAAATGTCGTTCAGCCGTGTGTGCCTATCCGAAAGCGATGATGGCATGCGGCGCGCGGCGTTGTTGCGGCCGTGTGTGCTATCCAAGAGCGGTGATGTCATGCCACGCCTGACGTCGTTCGAATGTGTGTGCCGTCCAAAGGCTGTGATGGCATGTCACGCCGATGTCGTTCATTGTGTTTCTTTGTCAAAAAGGCGGTGATGTACCACGCCCGAGCGTCGTTTGACATTAATGTGCTTTCCAAAGCGATGATGGAATGCCACGCCCGGCGTCGTCGGCCGTGTGTGCTATCCAGAGGCGGTGATGTCATGCCACGCCGGCGTTGCGGCCGTGTGTGTGCGGTCAAGAGGCGATGTCATACCACACCGGCGTTACCTACCATTAGTCTTGTCCCAGGCGGTGATGTCATGCCTTGCCTGGCGTTGCCGGCCGTGTGTCTGTCCCCGAAGCGGTGATGTGCGTACCCACGCCCGAGCATTGCCGACCAAGTGTCTTTATCCAAAGCGGTGATGTCATACCCACGCCTGGCGTGCTTCCGACCGTGCGTCTGCGATCTAGGAGGTGATGTCGCCATCTGGCGCCTGGCGTCGTTGATCGTCGTGTGCTGCTGCAGCCCGATGATCGCATACCCACGCCTTGGCGTCGTTCGACCAAGTCAATGTTGTCGAGGCGGTGATGGCATGTCACGCCCGGCGTCGTTCGGCCGTGCATGCGATCAAGAAAGCGGTGATGTCATGCCACGCTCAGCGTCGATCGATTGTGTGTATTGTCAAGGGATGTGATGTAATGCCCACGCGCGGCGTCGTTCGACTGTGTGTCTTGATTCAAGGCGGTGATGGCATGTCACACGCCGGCCTCGTTGCCGACCGTGTGTGCTGTCCAAGGGCGGTGATGTCATGCCATGCCTGACATTGCCGTCCGTGTGTCGCTGTCCAGCGGTGATGTCATGCCCGCGGACATCGTCGTCGGCGTGCGTCACGGTCGAAGGAGGGTGATGTTATACCCGCGTCGTGACGTCGTTCGACCGTGTGTGCTGTGTCAAGGCAATGATTTCATGTTCCATGCTGGAACATCGTCCGACCGTGCGATGCAGTCTAAGGATAGTTATGTCGCCGCATTTCGGCGTCGTTCATCCGTGTGTAGTCCTGTCTAGGGAGGTGATGTCATGCCACGCCCGACGTCGCTTTGACCGTGTGCTTGTCCAAAGAGGCGATGATGGAATGCAAAACGCTCGACGCTGCTCGAACCGTGTGTGTATTCCAAAGGCGATGATGTCATGCCACGCTCGACGTTGCCAACCGTGCGTGCAGTCCAAGGGCGGTGATATCAAGTCAAGCCTGATGTCGTTCGATCGTGTGTGCTGCCTAAAGGCGGTGATGACATGTCACACGTGACGTCGTTTGACCGTGTTTGCCATCTAAGGGCTATGATGGCATGCCACGCCCAACGTCGTTCAACCGTGTAAAAGTCTTTGCCGAAGGCGATGATGGCATGCCACACCCGGGATGTTGTTCGACCGTGTGCTGCCCAAAGGCGATGACGCCACGCCGTAATTCGTCAATCGTATGCCCTTGCGGTGATGGCATGCCACGCTCGACCTCTGCTTTGATCGTGTGTGCCGCCCCAAGGGAGGTGATGTCATGCAACGCGCTTCACGCCGCTCAACCTTGCAAGGCACCCAAGGGCGTGTGGATGTCATGCCACACCCGGACGCTGCTCGAATCGCGTGTGTGCTGTCAAAGGGCAGTGATGTCATGCCACAGCCGACGTCGTCCGACCGTGCGTGCAGTAAAAATGAGGTGATGTCATGCCACACCCGATGTCGTTCGATCGAGTGTGCTGCCCAACGGCGATGATGGCATGCCACACCCGTCATCGTTCGACCGGGAAAGTGTGTCCAAAGTCTGGGGTGGTGATGGTATGTCACGCCGACGCCGCTCGAATAATCGCGTGCATGCAGTCCAAGGGAAGTGATGTCATACCATGCCCAACGTCGTTCGATCGTATGTGCTGCCTAAGTGAGGTGATGTCATGCCACGCCCGACGTCGTCCGACCGTAGCAGGTCCACGCAAGGGCGGCGATGGCATGCCACATCCGACGCCATCCGACCATGCAGTATCCAAGGGCGGTGATGTCATGCTGTCCAACGCCGCTTGACCGCGAAAGTGCAATGATCCGAGCGGCGATGATGTTATGCCACGCCTGACGTTGTTCGAGGGTAAGTGCAATCCAAGGGAGGTGATGTCATGCCACGCCTGACGTCGTTTGACCGTGTGTGTTGTTCAAGTGCGGTGAAGGCATGTTACGCCCGACGTCCTCAAACTGTGCGTGCAGTCCAAGGGCGGTGATGGC